>FIZR01029673.1:0-28131 GCA_900060175.1 Ferrisia virgata
TGAAACTGAAATCAAAAAGTTCCTATCATTCGTAACCAAAACCAAAATAACCAAACAGATCTAGCACCCTCTCGACACTGGGCGTAACAATCTTGGAAATTATACACGCCCAGTATGAAAAAAAAAAACAACTTCGGCCAATAATTTTGCAAAATTTAGGAAGAACGAATTGATTTTAATGGAAATTGAAATATTTGATGCTTTCCTTACGGAACTAAAGAACATAGATAGCTACAAGGCCTTTAAAGAGCATTTAGAAAAATGGATGTTGGGGAAGGCATTCTACGATGTAGATGAATTGGTTGGAGAAGGTGGCAGTCTAAACTTTGCTAAGTATTCTGTTTATTGTTATTGCACGATTAGTAAATTAATTTTTTATTTATTATTATTCATTATTTATTTATTTATTTATTTTTTCTTACACTTCACTTTGACTATTATTCAATGTTATTATTTTTTAGCCTGATTTAAACCAAGTTGGTGCAGTCTATCGACCTACAGCTGATTAGGGAAGGGAATATCAACAAAATCCTTTTTATGGTCATGGCAGTCCATTACAACCATTTTTGGCCATGTCAGAAATTTATTTTTATTATTTTTTCCCTGAAACTAAAAATAATTTGCTCGATACCGACCAAAATCGATCAAATTTGAGAAAAGAGCTTTGATTGGCGGTGAATTTGTTATTCTAGAGTGAGATTGACCTCGGGTCAAAATTCCATTATGCTCAAATCTGGGGGAGGGTGTGCTGAAGGGCTAAAATCGCAAAAAATATTCTTCTTTAAGACAATAGACAGACAACCTAAAGTTGTAAAACATATCCATAAATCAGCCTCCTAGATCAATTAGGAGGGGAGATACGAGGATTTTCCCTATTTTTAACTTCAAAAAAGGGATGTTTCTCCCCCATCTCACCTCCAAATTAAGCTAGGAAGTTGAAATTTGGTATGTAAATTAGTGTATGTTTTGGATGTGTGTTTTTAAAGGGTTTCGATTTTTCAGCTTCATTGCAGTTCCTCGTGATCCCGAAAACGTGGTTTTTTGGTCGGTTTTTCTTACTTTTAAGTTTGTCTACGCGTATCTCCCCTCTAAAATGAGTTAAAGGGGTTGAAAGTTGGCATGTACATTTAGTAGGGATCATTGGTGTGCCTGTTGGAGATTTCCGCAATCCATTCAAATATCTACCTGTACCCCTTGCCCTGAAAAAGAAAAATTATCAGATGGACCATGTTTCTTTTTTCCTATGAATGGAAAATTCTCCCATTAGTTCAATAATTTTAGCTCAAAAATGGCCCTAACCCAATCAAAATTCACGGAAAGAGGAACTTTCCTGAAGTATTTTTCTCGATATTCTCGAATTTTTTAAAAATCCGTGCGTATCCCCCCCCCCCCCCCCCCCCCCCCCCAAAAACCCTGCTTTTCCCCCCCCCCCCCCGATAAGTTATGGAGGTGGTGAAAAATTGGTATTTTGGCAATTACATCCCAAATAATGCACTTATGAAAAAAATGTTGGAAGAAAAGTTGTAGAGCATTAAAAAACAAAATTTTTTACTTCTTTGACCTTTTCCCTCAGGAGGTTGTGGAGAGGAGCTAGGGCACTGATAAAAAAATCATTTTTGAAAATCTGCAATTGACATAAATAATTTTCAAAAATCTAGTTAATTCAGTTTTAATAGCATTTTTCTTGCGTAGTACTTCCCACTATTGTGTAAAATGAAAAAAATATTTGACCATTCCCTTTTCTCAAATTGGAAGGGATATACTGTCCTTCAAAAAGTTTCAACTTTTTCAAGGGATAAGTCCGTTATGCTAAAAAAATTCGAAAAATAGGTTCAGACAAACGTTGTAGAGCGTTAAAAGGCAAACATTTTCGTTTTTTTACTTTTTTCTTAGGTGGCCATTGAACGGAGCTATGTTCGAAAGAAAGAAAAAGTGACACTTGAAAATTCCTCTCGAAATTAATCATTTATACCAGTGCGAATCAGATACATAAATTCCAGCGAGCCAAAAATTAAAAGAGTCTATCACAGGGGTTTTTGTGGTAGCGAAATTCGATTTTGATAACCATCCAAGCGGTTAACCCAAATGTATGTAATCTAATTAGTCACCAATTCAATCGTATACTGGTCAAATTTGATCAATTTTATTCGGTATGAAACGAAAAAGGTTGGTGGCGAGGATGGGTGAGGAGAGGAATAAATTAATGAGAATAATTTGACAAGGCTATACAGCCAAAAATGGTTTTAATAATTTTTTTCTTAATCCCAAAACGGATTTTGTCGATACTGTTTCACCTCTTTCCCCATTCCCCGCTTCTGCGGTAGGTCGAAAGTCTATAATAGCTCTGTTTTCTGCGCCTATATGGTCAAAATTCGTGCTAGAAATTAAAAAATATTAAAATTGGTAGTTCGGGCAAAGCATAATTAAACTTGACAATTCTTCAAGGTAGAGAAACCCTCGTCTACTGACGTTTATATTTGATTAATATGTTATTATTTCGACTAAGAAATTTTTTTGACAAAAAATCTACATACTTAGATGTAAAAATGATCATTTTATAGCTAAACGAACGAAGAAAAAAATTACAAAAAAATGCTATAAAAATGTGTTTAAATTTTTTCAAACAATTTTTCCTTCAATCTTCATTAATACGAGATGGAAGCCAGCAGTACACGTTAGCTACCTGTACCTACAAAAATAACACTTTTCAAAAATTATTCAAAAATATTTTCTCCGACATTTTTCTAAAATCTGAGCGGAAATTTTTGACCTTGGCGAAAATTTATCGTCGAAATATTCGCAATAAGTTCGAATTACGCTTGGAAATTACCAGCAGCACATTTAACTTCAACTTTACGGATGGAGATGAATTTCTACATTTCAATCTTCATCCGAGCATAGGGCTGCTGAGCGAAGGAAGAGAGATTTAAAAGCCTGAAAAATAATTTTACGCTCGAAAATTGAAAATTTTTTCATGTTAAAAAAAGCCGCCAACCAGACAGAGTATTATGTGAAGAATTTCTTTATTTTTTTTTACGGGGTTATTTTTTAAATTAAAACTCATGTATTATGATGTTATTCGACGAGAAGTTGAAAAGATTGCCTTTTGTACAAATTTAAAATTGCATAACTGTTTTACCTTTTTTTTTAGACTGATTTTCTATGTCATATTGTCAATGAAAATCAGACTATTATAGTCCATCGACCAATGGCGAATGAGGGGCGGGGGGAATATCAACAAAATCCGTTATTTTAATCAATAAAATTATAAATTTAATTATTTTTAAGAAAAAATTAAAGATTTTTTTTTATAAAATTATTATTAAATTTATTTATATAATTTTTTATATTGAAAGTATAATGTTTTTTATAAACTAAATAAATTTATTAAGTAAAAAAAAATTTTAAACAAATTTATTTAAAAATAGAAGACCATTAAGACAATTTTTAGCCATGTTAGATATTAATTTTTATTATTATTATTTTTTATTTCTTTTTTTTTTTGCCGAACAATTAAAATCATTTACTCCGTTCGGTACCGACCAAAATCGCTCGAATTCGGTCAATCGGCTCAGTTTGACGGCAGATTAAATGTATATGAGTGGAGATGAACTTGGGTCAAAATTCAGTTATGCCCCAATTTGGGAGAGGGGGTGCAGAGGGGTAAAAAACGAAGAAATTGCCTTTTTTTAAGCCAATTGATAGAGAATCAAAAGTTGTACAACATATCCAAAAATCAATCTACTAAGTCGATTGGAAGGGGAGATATGGGGCTTTGTCTCCCTTTTTGATCTTGAAAAAAGGCTGTTCTTCGCCTATCTTCCTACCAAAGTGAGCTAGCAAGTTGACATTTGTTATGTACGTTTAGTTGGAGCCCTAAATGTGCCTTTTGTGAGTTACGACTTTTTAGCTCTATTGCACCCCCTCACAGCCTCAAAAAAGTGGTTTTTTGATCGTTTTTTTTTTTTAATTTTTCTCATTTTTTTCATTTTTTGAATTTGCCCCTTACATTGCTTTCCTCCAAATTGAGCTAGGAACTCGAAATTAGGTATGTACACTTAGTGGGGGCTCTAGATGTGCTTTTTGGGGGAATTGACTTTTCAGCCCCGTTTCACCTTCTCACAGCCCTCAATATGGTTTTTTTAGTCGATTTTTCTAATTTTTAGAGTTTTTTCCTCACATAACTACCCTCCCAATTGGGCTAAGAAAGTTGTAATTAGATATGTCCCGTCAGTAGGGATCCTAGATGTGCCTTATGGGGGTTTCGACTTTTTAGCCCCATTGAACCCTTCCTACCCGCAATGCTGACTAGAAAAAAATGTTTTTCAATTCTCATAATTACAATATGTCACGAAAACCTGGCTGAAAAAGCATCGCCAAGCGATGCTTTTTCTTTTCATTATCTTTGACTGTTGCGTGGTTATTGTCGTTTCGAGAATGAAAACAGCTGAGAATACGTTTGAGATTTATAAATTTGAAAAATACTGTGTAGGTTAGGTACTCGTCGTACGTGCACCGTGATTCGCCTACATTAATTCGAATGGCATGGAATTAGAAATACTTACGCCTGGAGATATGATTTATTTGCGCGAATACGATGTAGACTTGCGAGAAAATACGGATGGCGAGCGGGGTAGTGGAGAAAAAAATGACTGGTTAAGAATAAATCCCCCCAGCCCCCCCCCCCCCCCGGTCCTCCTATGTCGGTACTGTGTTTATGACAATGTAGCGGAAAAGCTCTCTCGGTTACGAGATCGATTTTTCGTGTTGTATTCGACAACTGAAATGATTTATTAATCACCATGTGGTTAAACGGGCGCTGTAAAATTTTTCGTTTTAAATAAACTTAAAACGCGCGCGTCGAGGTACTTAAAACGTCACGAAAACGAAGAATGGCTCATCTTAAATAAACAATTCTTATAATCTACCTCGTCACTGCCGCCGTGGTTGTGTTCATCACAGAGTCAAGCTTTTTCGCAAAAGCGGCCGCCGTCGTGGTTATTTAAATGGAAAATTTGTAATTACATTGTTGTTGTTGTTGTTGTTGTTGTTGTTCTTGTTGCCGTCACCGTCGCCGTCGCCGCCGTCTATATAGCGAAATGCTTTTTAATACTTTTGAATTATCAAAAAGATAAAGAAGATTTTAAAGGCGTACAATTTTAGAGCTGTTTATTCGGCGATGCGATGGTAAAATTTGCATGTAAATTTTGTTCGAGCGTGTTTTTCGCAATAAAATGGCGAACAAATGATGTTTCGGCCTTGGTTGTACGCGTGACCTCAATACGTGTGATCTGAAATTGTTCGAAATTGGTTTGTAAATCCATTAGGGGCCTGTTTTACGGTCGTTTGAATGGATGAGATAAAATATAAAACGAGTGAGTATACCGTATACCAAGCAAGCTCTCGCTGATGCTGGCTGCAATTGGAAAGACACACGGTCGTCATTTGAATTATATGAAAAAAAAAAAAAAAAAGTTTCTAAAACTTCATTTTGATTTAAGAAAAACTTGTTGAATAAAGCGTAAAATAGTAAAGTTTTTTTTTTTTTTTTTCGCTACGTAAAAAGACAGAGACACGTAGAGGGAGGGAAAAGTTATCCATAAACGGTTTTTTCCTAACTTCTTTTCAAAGTGAAAATATATAACTTTTTAATATCAGAAGGTTAATTAAATTCTACTTTGGGGGTTTTTTCCTTTCCATGCTATTTTACCTACTTAGTATGCTTTATTATATTTGAAATAAAAATTTTACTAAAACTTGAAAATTCAATACCTTTGTAAATTTGTGCCATTTTATTCGTTATTATTTACCTTTTCACTGTTTCGGTTAATTTTTACGTCAGAAAAGTACTTACCTGTGTACGTTTCTCTTTAAATGTAGGCTTGACGAAAAAAACAAAAAAAAAAGTTTGGCTGAAAAAAAAATAATGTCAAGAATAAACTCGAAAGTCCGCTAATGACAGATTACCTGATGCTTTTCTCTTGTAACCTTACTAAGCAGATTTTTACCCTTCTTCTGTTTAATTTTAAAATATGATTTTTTTTGAAGGAATTTTTAATTAGAAACATTTTTTTTGTAAATGTGACGTGTACGCGGGGGGGGGGGGTTGTTTTACAAATGAAACGTCGTGTCGCTGAAAAAATTGAAAATTTTCAACCAATTTTTTTTAATTCTTATATCATTATAGTTTGCAACCCACTTCATGGTCGTTTTTAATTTTCATACCACATCACCTTAATCATACACATTGGCTCGTGGCGCAATCATATTTTTTTTTATAATTTAATCCAAAAATGACTAAAAATTATTTTCTTTAATTGATAATTTTTTTCTCTTTATAAATGCAACTTTCGGGCTTGCCACTCCAACCACTGAGTTGAAGGTACTCTTTCATTAATTAGAAATTTTTTTAATGAAAAATTATTCACAAAAAACTAAAAATTTTGCAAATTTGTTTTTTTTTAATACTTATCTTGTCATATTTTACGAATCATTTGACCCCCACTCTTGATTTTTATACCTCATTTACTCGAGAGTATTTGCTGCGTTTTAGAGCCAACAGCGAATTTTCATCGTTATAATGTTTTTCCCATGAATTTCCAAAGTTAGCTGCAGGTTTGGGTGAAAATAACTATCTCTTAGCTCCTTCAATTTTTTGGGTATGGTTATTATTATGCATGTAAGTCTCATAGGTTGACCTGTCATCAGTTTAAGGGAAGGAAGGTTAATGCAAAACACCCGGTACGTTCAGTGTAAGGGCCGCAGATGTGTGTTTTGAGGGTTGCACAGTATCTTAACTCCATTGTATCTATATATCGTCAAATTATCCAGTAAATCTGTACTTTCGTTTGGAAGAAAATCACAATGAAGATTTTTTAATGCGAGTATGTGACGCAGAGATATCTAAACATTGTACTAAAAAAACTAGTTCCATCTTGAGAGGGTAGGGGGAAGGGGGTATTAGTCAGATCTGTCCAATACACTGATTTTTCAGCCACATCTTCCCTGGAATTAAATTACATCAAAAATTGTTCGGTACTTTTTTGCACAACTCTGAACCTCTTAGAACTTCTGTCTTCAGTATTTTTTTAGCCTGATTTTCTATGGCATATTGTCAATGAAAACCAGTCTATTACGGAATATCGACCTACCATAGACGGAAGAGGTGAGGGGAGGGGAGTAAAACTTAGTCTGTTTTAGATTCCTATGTAGAAGACCATTGACACCATTTTTGCCTACGTCAGATATGTATTCCTCTTTACCCCACCATTAATACAAAACTAAAAACCAGTTGCTCATCTCGATACTGACCAAAATCCGTCTAATTTGGGTGATAGGCCTAGATTGGTGGCAGATTTGATATTTTCAAGTGGGGAAGACCTTAGGTCAAAATTCGGTTACGTTCAAATTTGGAGGGGTCGGTGTGGAGGGGCTAGAATCGCAAAATTGTTCTTATTTGAGCCAATCGATAGGCAATTCGAAATTGTATAAAATTTTTAAAAATCAGCTTTCTAGGTTAATTAGGAGGAGAGATATGGGGCTTTTTCTCCTTTTTGTTGATATTCCCTCCTACATTCATCGTAGGTTGATAGACCGTAATAACCTTGCTTTCATCGACAATACAACGTAGAAAATTATGCTGAAAAAAATCTACATTTAGGTAATTCTAAAAATATTCACTTCGAATTGTCTATCGATTGGTTCAAAAAAAGAACAATTTTTGCGGTTTTAGTTACTCAGCACCTTACTCCAAATTTGGACATGACTGAATTTTGACTTGAGGTCTACCTCACTCCAGAATATTAAATCCGTCGCCAGTCTAAGCTTATTTTCCAAATTCATTGATTTTGGCCAGTATCGAGCTGAGCAAATTTTTTTTGAGGGGGGGAGGGCTGGAGGAGGACGTAAAAAAGAATAATAAAATCAAAATAAATATTTGACATGGCCCGAAGTAGTGGTAATGGTCTTCTAGGAACCCAAAGCCGATTTTGTTGATATTATCTTCCCCCTCCTCCCATCCGCCGTTGGTCGATAAACCATAATAACTTGATTTTCATTGACAATACGACGTAGAAATTCAGGTTTAAAATCAAGAAAATAGTGAATTTTTCGAAAAATCAAATGCAATTTCATTAAATACTGGAAAAAAATGTATAGTCGATGCGTTTGATTTACAACTTTTTTTTTGTTTTGTTTATTTTTGCTTTTTGTTTGTTTGTATTAGTCGACGTTAAATTGTCGATAGATACATGTACTTTTGTCCTCTATGGTAAGAGTACGTTATCAAAGTCGAGTACATTGTTGAAATTTCATGATCGAATGTTTCTTTTTTGTTGTTACAGTTTGAAGAATATCTTGATGGAGATTGTAATGTGTTGGAAAAGACATCTGATGTATGGAGTACCTACTTCTTGAAATAGGTAAGCGATTACTCTACGTCTAGCTGCAACACGTTGTATAAAACACTAGACTAAAAGTGATAGTTGCTAAGGTTTCCGGGGGTTAGATGTACGCTAGCTACTTAATATCTTTCTACGTAGTATGTTTTAAATTTCTATTAATCGTATCTCGACAAGGCGATACCGATGTGCTTTTCCAATTCTACGCAATTTGAAGTACGGTTGCAAAAAAAAAAAAAAAAAAATAACGTATCGATGTAGCTTAGTCAATTTCTCGTTGGCTTTTTCGTTATTACGTAGTAAGACGTACACGATGAGACGTCGATTCGACGATGCATAAGTATAAGGCGATACGAGACGTTGTCGTCGTCGTACAACGACCACGGTTTAATATCGAATTCGAATTCGACGAATTCGTTCCATTTCATTAATTGCCCGGTCGTAGAGCGCGTCGAGAATTAAAACGAACAATTTCCTATACGTCGTGTACATTTTCTTCGTAATTAATAGTAAGCGAAGGGAATTGCGGAATCGGATTACCGCTCCACTCTCGTGTACTAAGGAATCGTGTAAACTGCCTACGAAGAACAAGCTAGTCTACCGGGTATGGATTTAACGCCCGTTCGAACCGAGACTATTATACTGCATTCTGTGTACCTCTACAGTACACAAAATCCCTTGATTGATTAATTACCTACTTACCTACCTATCTACCTATCTAAGATTCGTATTTCTTACGTTAGACGGTTAATGAGCAAAAAAGATGTACTGCAGGATCTTCGTTTATGTGTATAATCGAAGAACAGGAATCTGTCTCTGCATTTACCTATAAGTCGAAAATTATGTCGTCAACATTGCCAATACTTTAGAGCCGAATTTTCTTCTCTCGTTTGGTTTCGTTTTGTGATACAGAGTTCATAATTAGTCTCGATTACGAAATTATTTCCACTTTTTAACGAACCGATCGTGATCAAGTTTCCATGCAAAATGACGTCAAAAGGACATGATAAATTGGATCGACCTCAATTATTTGGAAATTTTTAATTTTGAGAATCGTCTGAAATTCATCAAATTTTAGCAGTAGGCTTAGTTTGATGACGAATTCGATATTTCCGAGTGAGGATGAACTTAGTTGTGCCCGAATTTGGTAGAGGAGGTGCTGAGGGGCTATAATAACAAAAGTTATTGGTTTTTAAACCAGTCGATAGGTAGTCCAAAGTTGCATAATATATCCAAAAATCACCCTCAATTGAGAAGGGACATATGGGAGGTAGGGGGGTTCCTTTTTGATCTTGAAAATAAGGAGTTCATTAGACATCTCCTCCCCCACCCCCTAAATCGAGTTAGTGTTTTGAAATTTAGCATGTATATTTAGTAAATGCCTTAGATGTGCCTTTTTGTATGTTTCAATTTTTCAGCCTCATGACACCCCCTCTTAGCACCGAAACGCCATTTCTAACTATCCGAGTTTCATAAAAATCGGAGCATTGCAGTTTACCCACTTCCCATGTTCAAACATTGATTTTCCATGATTTGTGAATTTTTGAAGCTCATTTTGAACCCTGAAAGTGGTTTCCAATCGAGCTGCCAGTGGGTAAGAGAGGCGTAAAAACTCGAATCACACATTTTGAATATGCTGTGCGGAGTTTCAAGAAGGGTTAAGTAAGCCGAAGTCGAGAAAAACTTCATTTTTTTGAAATTTTTCCAAAATGACCTATTTTGAGGGTTACATGGCATCGCTGCCATTTAAGGTATGGGGCTCGAATTATGTACGATGTTTTTTTCACTCGAAATAAGTATCTTTGGTGAAAATGGTAAACAACCAATTGTTGGGGGGAGGGAGATATGTGAGTAACAAACTCAAAAAATAAGAAAAACTAACAAAAAAAAACCACTTTTTTGGGATTATGAAGGGATTCAATGAGGCTGAAAAGTCGAGACTCCAACTCGAAATATGAGAAAAATCGCGCAAAAATCACATCTACGGCAGTAACTAAATCTGTTTACAAAATTTAAAATTTAAAGCTCACTTTGGAGAGAAGAGAGGGAAGGAAAAGCCAGTTTTTGAGGCGAAAAAAAGGGGATAATCCTTATATCTCCCCTTCGAATTGACTTGGGGGCTGATTTTTGGATATGTTATACAACTTTGGTTTGCTTATCAATTGGCTCCAAAAAGAATAATTTTTGCGATTTTAGCCCCTCTACACTGACTCCTCCAAATTTGAATGTAACTGAATTTCGATCAAAGGTCGTCCCCACTCAAACATATCTAATTCGCCGACAAACTAAGCCTATTGACCGAATTAGAACAATTTTGATCGGTATCGGAAAGAGTAAATAATTTTAGTCTTTGGGAGGAGAGGCATGAAAAATAAAAAAGCATCTAACATAGCTAAAAATGATCTTAACGGTCTTCCAGGACTTCAAAACGGATTCTGTTGATGTTTCGTTACTGTTTTAGACTAATTAAGAGGTCTCCTAGAAGTATTATTTGGTGATGTTGACTTTTAATATCTGTTAAACCGCTTCATAGTCACGAAAAAAATAGTTTCTTTTGATAGTTTGTAGCGTTTTTCGAGTTTATCCTTCGCCTATCTCTCCTTCAGATTGAGCTAAGAGGGTGAAATTTAACATGTTAATTTTACGATGATGCCAGACATGAGTAAAAAAGTAGTGATAAATTGAAAACCTGCTGTTTTGAAAGCCTGTTGTTTATTAATTTTTAATCTATTAAAAATTTAAAAAGTTTTGCCATTCGTAATAATCATTCGACTCGACCAGTAGTATACAAGTTAATAGAATTGCCTACTTGGTTCGCCGCAAATACGTGTTTTATCAGACGTCTGAATTACAATGGGAACGCAACATAGACGAAATGAGGACCTAAATTGAGAGAAAATTTCTCGTGGAGGAAGTTTGGGTTGAAAGTACTATTTTTAGTTTTCGAATGATAATGAAAAAACTTATCCCCGTGGTGAAAAAGTAACAATTGTTTTTCCTTCAAATTCATGAGACATCGGATGTTTTGAAGGGTTTTATTTTTATTCCCATTGTATTTTCTGAAACATAATTCGTTCCTCACTTCAAGTCTCTGCTCACATTATATAAAAATCACATCAAAGCTGCAGTAGTTGAAAATAAGATAACATTGGAGAGGAAAATTCGATCGTCAAGACATCGATGTTAAATTTTTTTTTTTAAATTAACGTCTCGTCGTAAATTCTCAAAGAAGGAAGCTTTGAACGTTGACGTTGTATTTAAGCGTAGAAACGACTTAAAGGATGGAAAACGTATACAGGCGAAATGATTTTTCAGTGAGATTCTCCAAACACGGTAATAACGTTTTGTCGTAAAAGAATCTACTCCACCCCATGCTCTAATTTAAACACTATTCATACAAAATACTGATGAATATTCTGAAACTGTTGTACTTGTATCTAGTATAGTATAAGGTGATGAAAAAGCAGCCCTGGTTGTCGTGTCTGTGAAGATCATAATTATACGATTTTTTGAAAATTAAAAAGTTTTTATAATACGAATTTTTCAAATACATGAACGAATCAAGGCATTGTTGAAAAAAACATTTGCTCAGCTCGATACCGACCAAAATCGATAAAATTTCGGAAATATGCTTAGATAGGTAGCGAATTTGATATTCTGGAGTGGGAATGACCTCGGATCAAAATTCAGTCATGCCCAAATTTGGGCGGAGGGGCGCTAAGGCACTAAAAATGCAAAAAGTGTTTGTTTTTGAACTGTTTGTTAGAAAATACGAAGTTGCATAACATATTCAAAAATCAGCCTCCTACGTCAATTAGGAGAGGAGATAGGGGGCGGAAGTTCTTCTTTTTGACCTCGAAAAAGGACTGTTACTTCCTTATCCCTCCTCTAAATTGAGCTTGGAAGTTTAAATTCGGTGTGTAGATCTAGTACAGGTCGTAAATGTGTTTTCTGTTGGTTTTGACTTCATTTCCGTATTGCACCCTCCTCTCCCGGTCGAAATACATACACGCAGTTCTGAAAATCTAGTTTTTTGGTCAGTTTTTCTGATTTTTGAATTTGTTCTTCGCATAACTTCACCCTCAAATTGATCTGGTTGGTTGAAATTTGGTATGTAGATTTTGTATAGGTCTTAGATACGCCTTTTGGGGTAGTACCGGTACCCCCACTACTGTTCAAGAAAAAACATCCCAGAGTGCTGCTTTTGTTATTCCATGAATGGACAATTTAAAAAAAGAAAAAGCGTCGTTTGCGATGTTTTTTTCCTAATCAGCATTGAGGATAGGAAGAGTTCAATGAGGCTAAAAAGTCAAAACCGCCAAAATCCACATCTAAGGTCCTTACTGACTGTACATACCTAATTTGAACTTCCCAGCCCAACTTGGAGGGGAGTTACGCGAGGAACAAACATTAGAAATTGGGAAAAACAGCTAAAAAAACTGCATATTTGGAGCTGTGAAAGGATGAAATGAGGCTGAAAATTCGAGACCTCCAAAAGGCACATTTAAGGTCGCTACTAAATAAGCCTACCAAATTTCAGATTCCTATAACTCTATTTACAGGAGAGTTATGTGAGGAACAAACTCAAAAAATGAGAAAACCTGATCAAAAAACCACATTTTTGGGGCTGTGAGGGGGTGCAATGGAGCTGAAAAGTTGGGACTCCCGAAAGACACATATCTAAGACCTCTATTAAATGTACATATCGAATTTCAACTTCCTAGCTCAATTTGGCGGGCAGATAGGGGGAGGAACAGCTCTTTTTCAAGGTCAAGTAGGGGGGAAATCCTCATATCTCCTCTCTAAATTGAACTTGAAGGTGAATTTTTGGATATTTTATGCAACTTTGAATTCTCTATCGATTGACTCAATAAGAAATAATTTTTGTGTTTTTGGCCTCTCAGCACCCCTTCCCCCAAAATGGGGCGAAACCGAATTTTGAGCCAAGGTCATCCCCACTCATATACATCTAATCCACTGCTAAACTGAGTCGATTAACCGAATTGGAGCGATTTTGGTCGGTATCGAGCAGAGTAAATGATTTTTAATGGTTGTGAAAAAACATAAATAAATATCTGACATGGCCATACATTGCCTTAATGGCCTTCTAGGATCGCAAAACGGATTTTGCTGATTTTCGCCCACTCCCCAACCAACGTTGGTCGATTATGACGTAGAAAATCAGGCTAAAAAATTACAAAAAGCCTGCTGGAGAACGTTTCGTGTAGAAATGAATTTTTTTTATCTTTGCTTTGTCTTGTATAGCTTTACTTTGTAAAGTAAGAGTATAAAAAACGTCGCGACGGTTTTACGATCAGACAACGATGAACCGGGTCGTAAAAGAAAAAAAAAACAAAAACAAAAAAACAAAAAGCTCGCGTAATAAGATTTTTCTTTGATATAAATCTTTATCGATGGAGGTGTATGGGATTTTTGTGCAAATGCGTTTATATGATTTTTTGAGCACCGTTTTCTCGGCATAGATAATATGTATAGAATGATATGCATTTTTTACTCGAGAATATGTACGATACGATAGCGATATAAGAAAAGGACCAAGAAGGAAAATTAAAGTCACGTTTTCGTGCCCAACAGAGAAGAATTGCGTTTTCTGTCGAGCTTTTTTTCTCCCCTTTTGCTTCTTTTCAGTTTTTTGTTTTTATTATATAAGGAATATTTTTCATGCGAAGAAACGTCTTTTCTTCGTGATGTTCCACAGTGAGCTACTTAGGATATGGCGTAGCGACGTGGCGGCGTATAACATAGAAATATTTGTAGAGGATGTGATTGGTTGGAAATTGAAATTTAAGAAAACATTCTCGTCGTATCGAATTTCTAAAAGTTATTTTCCTTATGCTAGATATGTATAGTATAAGTATTACGTATCGTATGTGTGTGTGTGTGTGTGTTTGTGTATTACAAATGGTATATTGGTATGGTAGCTGAGAATACATTATTACCAGCTTTATCGCATCAATCTATTTGCAAAGTGATCGCTGACACGAGCATTTTCTCTTTTATTCGTCTTTTTGTATTATTTACGTGTAACGGATATTGTTTAATTTTTTTCCTTACATATTTTCGTTCGTCTTCGACTCGAATCGTTGTAGAAAAAAGTGGCTAGTGAATTGCGTACCTAGGCAGCTTCGATGTGAATTTATTGCAGTGACTGATTCGACGTCAACGTGTAAACTTCCGGGCTAGTTGGGTATTTTTATCGATGAATTGATTCCTTTGGGTGTTATTAAGCCTGCTAAGAAACGAATTGATTTTGTATCTATAAAAATATGCTGACATTGCGTAGTTGTTTTTAATACCTGCGTTTATTTGTTTTCAATGTTTTTGCTTCATGTTCGAATCCCGAAGATAACTTGTATGTTTGGAAAAAATGTTTATGGTAGAATAAGTTGACTTTTTTGTTTCTTTAGTGATTCATTATACCATACCGTCCGGCTGGGTTATGTCAGAAAATTACATTTATAATTTCTATGGAAGGTTTTTTATTTTACAGGATTCTATTGGTCAGGATGTTCTTACCAAAATATTAAATGTCTGCATCCTTCTTGGATCGTGTGCTACGATGTGAAATGTTTCACATCGCTGCGTTTTTTGCAGTTATCAAGCGAAATATGGAATTTTTTGAAGAAGCAGTAACTATAAAAATTATTCTTTATAAAATTCCTTTTCGAAATGGTCATTACGATTTTTTTCAAAAAACACCTTTTTTAAACCCTTTAAAATTACCACTTCTATGAAGTATCATTTCACGTACCTTTTCACACTGCAGTAACTGTCCGAACGGATCAGTGAGAAAAGCTTACCTTACACATTTTGGCCATTTTTTAGGGCGACTACTAAATCCACCATTCAAATTTCGATTTTCCAGCTGAATTAGGATGGAGGATATGCGTGGGACAAACTTAAAAAAAGAGAAAAATCGCCCAAAATCCCCTGTTTTGGAGCTGTGAGCGGGTGTAATGGATATGGAAAGTTGAATTCTGCAAAAAGAACACATATGACTTCCACCAAGTCTACATATCAAAATTTCAACTTCCCAGCTTAATTTGGAGGGGATCTAGAAGAGAAACGGTTCCGTTTCAAGGTCAAAAATTGGAAAAATCGACGACTTTTGTCCCTCAGCACCTTATCAACTTCGTCGCTAGTACAAGCGTACTGCCAAAATTTGACTGATTTTAATCGGTATTAAGCTGAGCTGATGATTTTTGTCTTGGAAGCTGGGGCATGAAATTAAAAGTAATGAATATCTGGCATGACCGAAAATGGTCTCAATGGTCTTCTGGATCTCTAAAATGGATTTCTTTAATGCTCGTCCCTTCATCCGCCATTGAGCGATAGTCTGTAATAGCCTGGTTAGCCTGATTGGAAGGAGGAAGGGGAATATCAACAAAATCCGTTTTGGGGTCCTAGAAGGCCATTAAGACGATTTTTAGCCATGTCAGATGCTTATATTTACTTATGTACATTTTTTTCTGAACGTTAAAATCATTTACTCCACTTGCTACGGACCAAAATCGCTTCAATTCAGTCAATCGGTTCAGTTTGGCGGCGGATTTGATATATATGAGTGGGGATGAACTTGGCTTAAAATTCAGTCGTGCCCCAATTTGGGGGAGGGGTGTGCTGAGGTATCAAAAACGCAAAAATTGCCTCTTTTTAAGCCAATTGATAGAAAATCAAAAGTTATGTAACATATTCAAAAATTAACCTCCCGAGTCAATTCGGAGGGAAGATTTGGCCGTTCTTCTTTTTTTGACCTTGAAAAAAGGCTGTTCCTCCCCTATCTCCCCGCCAAATTGAGCTAAGAAGTTAGAATTTTGGAGCTCTAAATGTGCCTTTTCAAAGTATTGACTTTTCAGCTTCATTGCACCCTCTCACAGCTCCAAAAAACTGGTTTTTTGGTCTTTTTTTCCCATTTTTTGACTTTGTTCCTCGCATAATTCCATCCCAATTGAGTCAGGAACTTGAAATTACCTATATACATTTAGTAGGGGCCCCAGATGTGCCTTTTGAAGGACTCAACTTTTTATCTCATTGCACCCCCTCACAGCCCTGAATATGTGGTTTTTTTTGGCGAATTTTACTCATTTTTAGAGCTTGTTCTTTGCCTAACTCCCCTCCAAATTGGGTTACGAAGTTAAAATGAACCCTTGATGTGCCTTGAACCCTTCCTGCCCGCAATGCTGATCAGGAAAATAACATTTTTTAATTCTCATGTTTGTAATATGTCATGAAAATTAGGCTAATGATCAAAGTTTAAATCTGCAACTTATACTTTAAAACCTTTTTTGTGGAAAATTTTTACGACTGGTTGCCAACTGCTCAACCGGTTTCAAAATTAAAAAAAAATCAGAAAAATCAGTTCAATGTGTAAAGTATTACCGCGAAATTAAATCGAAACATACCTTCTCTGTTTGATTTTTTTAAAGAAGAAGTACGTTAGTGTTTTTTTAAAACGTATATTTTTCAATTTTGAGGGGTAAAAGTTACTCTAAATTGAATTTTGATGAGAAATAAAATTAAAGGTGTGATTCTAGCAACGACAACAGGTTGAGGGATATACGCGTTGGAGATATTAGAAGGTGAGGGTAGAACCTGGGGACAGCAGAAGAGGTAAAAATAGACCCCACGCTGAACATGTTTGTTTCAATTCACCGCATAACTCTTCTCCAAATTCAGCTTGAATACTGAAATTCCTCACGTAATTCCAGTCGATACCCTAGATATGCCTCTTGGGGATTTCGTATTTTCAGCCTGATATCACCCCTTAAAAGTGATATTTGGGTATACGTTATCTATAGGAAGTTTCATCTTTGCAACTCCATTTTACTCTGTCGCAGTCTCGACAAGTTGTTTTTTGGTGGTATTTGTTGTTTTTCGAGTTTGTCCCTCGCATAGCTCCATTTCAAATTGAGTTATAGAGTTTTGAGATTTGGCATATAGGTTGAGTAAATGTTGCAGGTGTCATCTGACACGGTTCACTCCAAAATCAATTTCTTCTCCTCGCATCTCAAAAATGAAACAATTTTTTTTGCTTTTTTTCTGTTGATATTTTCATGCCTTTTTTATTAATAAATTGGAGAATTTGAAGTAATTTCCAATGCTTTAATTGTACCTCATTCTATTGTCACGTTGCGTTACAATATATTCGTGATTTTTTTTTCCAACTTAATAAACAGATAGATTTAGCCTTGAAAACTACTTTTAGAATTCAAAAACCCTCGGCTATATGCAATGCAGATACATACAATAATGAACTGGCTGTAAAATTGATCATCGAAACGGAAAGAAAAAGGCGTATAAAAATTAATAACCAGCCGAGTTATGCGACGTGGCGCGGCGGGGCATTGCGTTGTTTTTCATAATACATTTTATAGCGTGCTTCATATAATCGAATAAGACGAGAAATTAAAACGCGTTCATAATAAGATTAAAATAATCGTCGAAGTTTGCGCCTTTTTAAACGCCAACTAAGCGTGATTTTTTCGCCCTCCGCCGCGGTCTTTTGGCCGATAAACTATATTGGTAGCTAGCTGCAGATAGGTATTATAACGCTGACGCTGGAGGATAAGGGAAGAGCGGGAAGAGCCGCAAGCAGTTGGAAATTTCTTTGTAATGGACCTGATTAAAGTGAAAACTTGGTTAGTCTGGGAGACGATGCGATGCGATGCGATGCGTTGCGTTGTATTGTATGGTATACAATTTCGCAGCCAATAAATAATTTAAACTTTTGTCATTGGGCTGTAAATTAACGGGTAAATATTTCACTTTGTTAATCTACTTCTTTAATCTTCGTTCGTTTGTAGCAACAACAAATTCCTCGTTTCCGGATTCCGGCTGGATTCTGCAGCAAAATCTTGGCTCAGTTCCACGGACGTGAAAACGCTCGAGACTCCTTTAACGTGTAGTCGACTCGAAAGCGTTTTTCCAGTCTACAAGTGTATCATGCTAACAAGGAAGAACCCAAGAGGTATCTATACAGGGTGTTTCGCTTCGATTGTATTTCCTTAACACTACAAGCAGAGCAACTCAGGTTGCACGTATGTATAATATTTTGCCCATCTTAATCATTGCAGGGACAAAAATACAAAATTTGAAGTCATTTTCAAAAATTTCCTACGTTTTATCCAAAAATGCTAGAGACGTCTGGTTTATGCCAAAGTGTAATTTATATGGTGTAGTATTTCTAATGAAAAAATTTAAAGTAAAGGTTGAGTTGTTCGTAAGATGTCTGGAATAATGTAAGAAAAAAAACACGACAGTAATGCAAAAAAGTTTCAAAATTTTGCCCTTAACTTTTGAAAGAGCTCGTATAAATAACCAATTAGAAAATTTTTCTTGAAGTAATAAGGTGCCCTCATTTACTTGGCATGATTGTATTTTCTCCAAGTTATTTGAAAATTTTTGAAAATAAAAGTATCATTATTAATGGCTATTGAAGGTTAAGGAGGACGATTTGCTTCTGGGTCTCAGAATTCAAATTTTTCAAGAAAGTATTTAGACAGTGGTAAAATATGATTTTTAAAATTATTAGCAATTTTTTATCTAGCCGCTGCGGACGGGGCAGTAAAAAATACACTTTCAGTAGGATTTTTACATCATTTTTTTTTCTCAGAATTATTTCAAACTTTGTATGAAAGCGAGGGTACGTAAGGGGAGTGTTGTAAAATTTTTTCAGACTTTTCGTACCTTTAGCATGGTTATGAAATGAGCTTTGAAAACTTTGAAAGGCCTTATAGACCCTCATTTTGGAGCTGGAAATTGCAAACAATTTTCTCAAGCTATTAGAAGTATTTTACACCTCCCATATTTTTTTCAAATTTTTTGAAGCGGTGGTTTGTTGTACAGCCCTGAAAAATAAAAATTATTCAGTCGGTAATTTGAATTAACAAATGAAAAAATTATGGGAGGTATAAAATATTACGAACCCGGTTACATTATTAGTGAAGTGCAGAATTGCAGTTGGACAATGGATTGTGGCAACTGTAAGATAAATTGCTATAATTTACCTCGAAATTATCGACTATATTGCCATAGTCACTGTGTAAATAATCGTAATTGTTGAGTAAATTATTAGATGAATTGTAATAATCTCGTGGTAAATAAGTGTAATTACAAGATGAATTACTGTAATTACGGGACACATAACAGTAATTACCTGGTAAATTACCATATTTACATGATAGATTTTTGTATTTACTTGGTGAAATACTAGAATTCTTTCGTAAATCACCGTAATTACCAGGTAAATAACCGTACTTACCAGATAAATCACCGTAATTACCAAATGAACCGCCGTAATTACCAGATAAATCACCGTAATTACCAGGTAAATAACCGTAATTATCAGATAAATAGCCGTAATTACCCGGTATGAAACTTTAAGGTAAATAACCGTAATTACCAGGTAAATAAACGTAATTACCATGTATAGAACCGTAAATAACAGGTAAATAACTATAATTAACAGGTACATATCACTCAGTAAATTACCGTAATTACTCAAGAAATTGCTCCATTATTCGATGAATTACCGCAGTTACCTTGTAAACGACTATAATTGCATGATCCAAAATTTAGTTCACTATGAATTTTGTCCTGGTTGTCCCTGCAATGATCAAGATGACCAAAACATTGTGTAACTTGATTTGCTCTGCTTGCAGTATGAAGAAAAAACTAAAAAAAAAAAAACGAATCACCCTGTATATCTGTTCATATAAGGTATGCTAATAATTGTGTATTTGCCTGTATAGCTTATCCTTATATCTGAGCAAGGCGCTGAAGAAATAACACTCATCTTGTACAGCGACTAGCTAATAGAAATTATCTATTAGCTATACCAAGTGTATGCTGTATAGGTAAATGCAAACGACGCCGAGCGAAGGATAAAATTTCAAAGTCGGATTGCTGCTTTGACTTGCATTTGGATAAGACAAGGTGCGAGTTTGACATCTGCGTGAAATTTTATTAAGGTCGTTAATGGCATCTACACATTGAGTTTATAAACACCTAGCTGCCTACCTACCTATCTACCTACTTACCTGCATCCCTTTAGTGCGATACTATATACGATGAACTATATACTTAGGTACGATACGATAGAAGCCAGCTACACACCACCTACCCAACGTAATAGGAAAGGTAATACATATAAGGGGGATGGAAATTACTTCGTTGTATACGGTGGTGTTTATAGCGGGACGAAAACAAAGCTAAATTACCTTTTACGACTGCAAATTCCTTTAACGAATTATTACTTCGTTTGGAAATATCTACGCTCTCGGTGTTCGCGCCAGCCTTGGCCATGCGGCTGTCGTCGCCTCCTCTACTCGTTTCTTTGAGCCAAACAACTAATATCGCTAAATTAAACAGTAAAATTAAAATCGATGAAAAACGCGTACACCAACGTGGTACGCATTCTGAAATAGCACATGTATATAGATATATATATAGTGAAGCTAATACGAACTTCTACCAATACATATAGCTCGGCTGCTGCGAATAAAACTTTAATACCTTGTTTGTTGTTAACGTTTTTAAATATACGTAAAATAGCAGCTAGGTTACGTAGGTTGGGTACCAGTCTGCGTATCTAGCTAACCTAACCTAAGTAAGAGAAATTTCCGCGAATAGATATAAACGCCAAAATCTTCTCTGTTTCTTTCAACGTTTAATATTAAACAACCCTCGTTACATTTATCACATTTATATGCGTATACCAAACGAAAGGTCATATAGCCTCGTTTTCGGTGTAATTTAAACTCGCTTCATGATCGTGTTCCATGTACATTATACCCCTGTCTGTAAAGTTCTTTGTGTCATTGGCGACGTTGACAATTATTTGGCATAAGATTTAGCTTTTTTTTTTCCTTATTTTTTTCAGCGTCGTTGTATACAGGGTGTCCGGTGAAAGGTTGTAAAAACCTGAAGCATATCTAACGTTGAGATGGGTAAACTGGCCGTGTTCTCGGATTTAAAAAATTGTTACACAATATTTCTGACGCAGCTTTGAAAAATTTTCGATTCGAGTGCGAAAAACCCCCGACTCTAAAACCATGAGAGTCGAAAAAGAATGTCCTCCCAGCGATGTTTTTTTTTCAATTCAAAGTTGGTGGGGGGGGGGGTGCAACGGGGCTAAAAAGTCAACACTTCCTAAAGGCACATCTAAAACCTATACTAACTCTACATACCAAACTTCAATTTCCTAGCTCAATTTGAAGGGGAGTTATGCGAAGAACAAACTCAAAAAGTAATAAAAACCAATCAAAAAACTCCATGTCGGGGCTGTGAGGGGGAGCAATTAGTTTTAAAAATTGAAACTCCCAAAAAGCACATTATATTACCCCTAATAAGTCTTCCTAGCTAATTTCAACTTCCTAACTCAATTTGGAGGGGAGGCAGGGGATGAACAGCCATTTTTCAAGGTTAAAAAAGAGAGAAAACTCCTTATACCCCTACCCCCTGCCAATTAACCTAGGAAGTTGATTTTTGGATGTGTTATACAACTTTGGATTGTCTATCCGCTGTCTCAAAGAGGGATAATTTTTGCGATTTTAGCCCTTCAGCATCACCCTCCAAATTTGGACACAACTGAATGTTGATCCGAGAGTCAACTCCACTCCAGAATATCGAATATGTTACCAATTTAAACCTGTTTCTCAAATATGGTCGATTTTGGTCAGTACCGAGCTTATCGAATGATTTTTAGTTTCTTTGTGCGTCGGAAGGGGGGGGGGCGATAAAAATATAAAAATAATTATCTGAGATGACCAAACATTTTTGTAATGTTCTTCTAGGACCCCAAAACAGATTCTGTTGATATCCCTGCCCTGATCCACCGTAGATCAATGGACGAAAATAGCCTGGTTTTCATTGATGATATAACATAGAAAATCAGGCTAATAAATTATTGGATAAAAAATATCCTACCTAAAATGCCTATATGATATTTCTTTCCAATAAATTTTGTCGCAAAGTCTTATAGTTTTCAATTTGAACCCAGAAATGTAACTTTTTAATGTACCTGTCAATCTACGAGAAAAAAAAACGTAATTTTTCGTAATCCCCTCCCCTCACCCTTCCTAAAAATATTATAGGACCCATTTGAGTTTAATTGTTTATTTGGTGGATTTTTGGTTCAATCCGAGACCACTTTTAGCCCTCTATTCGGAGGAGGGAGGGGGGGGGGTTTAAAAGTTACCGATCAAAAAAATATAAATTTTTTATTATTCGAAAAAAAAAATGCAATTAAATGGCCATCTCAAATACGCACTCAAAATGTTTTTTAGCTCAGAGAACTGGATTTAGGCTCGAAATAGTTGGATAGTTTCGCATAGCAGTGTAGCCAATCTCGTATGTATTTTTTAAAGGAAGTAGAAAATAATGTTGGTTTTCATGACAAAATTTCATAATTCAAAGTATTAAAATTGTCGCTTCATTTAAAGAGTTGAGCTAAAAACGAACATCGCGAAATTCACTGGGTTTTGCATCTGTTACCCATTCATAATATTGAAAATTTATTTTGAAACTAATTTTCAAATGGCAGCTTTTATGCCTTTAAATGTTCAAGATTGGCAACTTATTCGTATCACGTGTTTTTTCTAGGGAATCCGACCATGTTTAGATTTTATTTACGGATTCTATGTACGTTGGTAAAATCTTGGACTAGGTAGGTATAATTTGTTAAAATGTTCACCTGTTTCGATTGCCAGTATACCTATATTATATACTTACTTTGTACCTATTCGAATGGTCAATCATCGTTCGTATTTCTACGTTATTCTACTTGTTGTTTTTTAACTACCATAAATGCCTATTTTGTGTGATGCCTGGGGCACGGTGTTGTATGCTGTGTTGTTTTTTTTTTCCTCTCTAAATTAATAAATTCGTCGTAATTCGAGCTTTATGACGATTATCCGAAATAGTTCAAGTGTGTACTGAAACTGTGTTCTCGTAACTGTGATTTATAACTCGGTAAGATTATATCTTGACATTTTATAAGGGTTATAATTCTGCTTGTCAAAACGGTTATTTATGTTTGCTAAAATATTCTCTCTCTTGAAACTTCCTACTATATTATGAAAGATAAAAGATACCGAACTATTGTGTTTGATATACTTATTTTAATTTATTAAACTCGACGATCGTGTTTTTGAATTGTTTTAACTGAAAAAAAAAAAAAAAAAAAAATTTATTAGACGAGTACCCAACGTTATTGTACCTAGCCTGCCTGCCTAGCAACGTTAGCGTGGAAATTTAATATCGTTCGCGTCGATATCTGCAATTATTTATAGTTTATAATAGAGAGGCTGCAGCCTAAACGCTTGTTTAATGTGTATTTATCAATTTTGTAAATTTCTTTTAGTCGGTGTGAAATATTTGTTTGAGATTTTATTGCAGTTTTTCATCTATCGATGAGATTTTGCTGAAATGTAAGATTAACGAGTTTGTACATTTCGACCGTTTTAATTCTCGTTCAAGGGTTGTTGAATGTTCAGTACGAAGTGGAAATTTTTTTTCATAATTTTGATTACCACCCCAACTAATGAGTTAAAAATGCTCTTCCGTTCAGTTAAAAAAAATTTTTCAATCGGGTGCTCGTAATGGCATTTTCAAAAGCTATTTACAAAAAACTAAAAAATTTACAAAGTTTTAGTCATGTTTTTCTGTATTTATTTTGCCTTATTTTACAAACCACTTCCACCCCACTCATGATTTTTACACCACACATACTCGAAAGTATAGACTATATTTTAGAGCGGGCAGCAAATTTTAATCATTATTAATTTTTTTTCTACGAATTTACAAACAGAGCGACAGGTTAGGGTGACAATGGAATTTTGAAAATAGCATATCTCATCCCCTTAAATTTTTTGGGTATGCTAACCATTATACATGCGAGTCTAACGGGTCGACCTATCATTGATATAAGGATGGTGGGGTTAATGCTGAACACCTGGCACATATAACCCATTATGACGAATTTTTTTCACCCCATACATATTCGAAACATTTGCTTTGAAATTAAATTGGATTTTTTTTTTCACCTCTAACAATCGAGCAACAGTCTATAATAGGGTAAAAAAAAAAAAAAACCAAAACCGAAAACGTTACGAGATGACAGCCGTATCTCGAAAATGATTCGGGTAAAATGCTCAACGCGGCAAAAATTTTTTCCAATGCGGTAAAATTTGTCCCAATGGAAAAGAAAAATGATAACTTGACCGGCTAATTAGTGTACCGCAAAGTCAAGCCAGATGCAAAATGATGTCGATAAGAAAGGCCTGGCCGCCTTGACCCTTTACCCTCATCACGTCATAAGGATTTGTATTGTTCTCGAGATTAGGGCACTAATTTGACATTTTTCAAAGAATAAAGGCCTACGAGACCGCCAAGTTAATATATTTCTTTCGCTTTGGCCGTTTTGTGTATTATATACTCTGTACTATCTTTGTGACCTGCACGCGTTCTTAATCATTACGGATGGTTTTGCGGCCTGTTAATTGCGAACGAGCCGCCAAAACCGACCATGGTACGTATTTTGCATGGTAAAGGGATTTACGCTGCGATGATATTCGAAATATTGTACCGGCCATGGTGGAATTCGTAGCCAGGCTTAGGTGAAATTTTCATAAAAGAAACGAACACGCGGTCGTGCGCTAGCACGAGGGCATTCCGTTTTTGATGAAATTGGTTATTTAAGTTACACGAGGTTTTGAAAAAAAAAATTCGCCAATGAAAAACGATGAATTTATCAGCAACCCTTCTCCCCCTCCCTACCAACCTCCCTCCTTCGTTGGAAATAATTTATGAAATGGATTTGCATGAAGTTTTACATTTTTTTTCTTCCTTGTGAAGTAACTTTCAAAGGTTCTGTTCAAGCCATTAAGTGGGGAGTATACTGCTACCCATGTTAAAGATTTTCGGTTGGGAGCTCATGAAAACTTTTTCAAAAATTATTCACAAAATACTCAAAAAATTGTGAATTTTAAACTAAATTTTTTCACACGTATATCGTCTCAATTTCCAAATCACTTCATTCTCTCTCTTGACTTTTTTACCACGGTCTCTCATTTATTTTTTTTAGCTTGTGGCGCAATCGTTTTGCTCTTCTCATATTTACATTTAAAATTGGAAATTTTTGTCCTGTTTGTGTTCAAAAATAACTAAAAATTTTTAGTCTGATTTTCTATGTCACATTGTCAATGAAAACCAGGCTATTTAAGTCTATGAACGTATGGCGGATAAGGGAAACAGTATCAAAAAAATTCGTTTTGAGATCCTAGAAGACCCCAACGACCATTTTTGGCCTTTTCAGATATTTATTTCTATTTTTTTTTTCTGTGACACTACAAATACATATTACCCTGCTCAATACTGACCAGAATCGCTCTAATTCGATCAGTCGGCTCAGTTTGGCGCCAGATTAGATATATACGAGTGAGCATTACCTGGGGTCAAAATTCAGTAATGTCCAAATTTGGGGAAAGGGGTGCTGAGTAGCCAAAAACGCAAAAATTGTTCCTTTTTGAGCCAATGGATAATGAATTTAAATTTGTATAATGTATCCAAAAATTAACCTCCTAGGTCTGTTTGGACGGGTGATATGAGGGGGTTTCCCCTTTTTGACCTTGAATCAAAGGCTGTCCCTCGCATAATTCCCCTCCGAATTGAGCTAGGAACTTGAAATGTTGTATGTACATTTAGTAGGAGCACCAGATGTGTCTTTTGAGGGTTTCGACTTTTCAGTTTCATAGCACCACCCCTCCCCTCTTCCCCTCAGTCTCAAAAATGTGGTTTTTTCGGGCAATTTTTTGAGTTTGTTCCTCGTATAATTCCCCTCAAAATTGAACCAAGTAATTGAAATTTGAAATATGAATTTAATATGGCTCGTAGGGTGCCTTTTGGTGGTGATAACTTTTTGGCCCCACTGCATCATTTTATCTGCATAACTGATTTTCGCAATGCTTTTTTTTTCAATTTACCCCAGTCAATCGGCTCAGTTTGGTGGCGAATTAAATATATATGAGTGGGGATGGCTTTGGGTCAAAATTCAGTTTTGCCTCATTTTGAGGGAGGGGGTGCAAAGGGGCCAAAAACACAAAAATTGTTCTTTTTGAGTCAATCGATAGAGAATTCAACGTTGTATAACGTATACAAAAATCAACCTCCCAGGTCAATTAGGAGAGGAGGTACGAGGGTTTTTCCTCTTTTTGACCTTGAAAAAGAGCTGCTCCTACCTTATCTCCCCATCAAAATGAGCTAAGAAGTTGAAATTTGGTGTGCACATTCAGTAGGAGCCCTGAATATGCCTTTTGGAGGTCTCTTCTCTTTAGCTTCCTTGTACTCCTTCACAGGTGGGGAAATGTGGTTTCTGGGGTCAGGTTTTCTTATTTTTTGAGTTTTTTTGAGTTAGTTCCTCGCATAATTCTCCTCCAAATAAGAGCTAAGAACTTGAAATTAGGCATGTATAGTCAGTAAGCACCCTAAATGTGTCTTTCGGGGGTTTTGACTTTCTTGCCCCATTGAAGCCTTCCTATCCTCAATGCTGATTGGGAGAAAAGAGCGTCGTAAAACTATGCTTTTTTTCAATTTTCATGATTGTGAATATGTCGCGAAAATCAGGCCGAAAAAGCATCGAAAAACGGTGCTTTTTTTTCTTCAATTGATATTTTTCCCCGTACAAATGCAACTCGCGGTATTTACCATCCCATAGTCGTATCTTTATAATTGTTTTGTCCTATTTTACGAACCATCCCCATGTTATAGAGTGAAAAGCGAATTTTCATCGTTATTAATTTATTTTCGACGAATTTTCAAAGTGTTCAGCAGGTTTGGGTGAAAATAAATTTTTAAAAATGGATATTTCTCAGCTCCTTCAATTTTTCAGCCATGTTGACCATTATACATGTAAGTGTTGTGAGTTGCCCTATCACTGGTATAAGGATGGCGAGGTTAATGCGGAGCACCCGGTATAATGCTGTATTAGCAAGGTGAACCTTTCACGCGATAGATTTTCGTTTACAGCCTATCACGTTTTGATGTTTAATACTCGAATGTAACAGTATACCTATGTTTTAGCACGATCAAGAGGGAGGTAGGGAAAAAGAACCAACAACAAAATAAAAATTCCGAAACAAAATTACTAATTTGCATGCGCGACTAGGCGACTGAAAAACACTACATGAAAAAAAAAAAAAAACAACAAACAAACAAACATCCGACAACGTCCGCAGTCCATATCCGTATCTCTAATTAGATTAATAGGTTAAATGGACGATACTAAAATAAATAGGTATTTGTTCGCGCGAATTGCCACGAAACAGGTCACCCTTTTTCGACAGCAGGGTCGCGTATTACGGTATATTTCAAATTAAAATAATATATCATTTACCCGATGCGAACACGTGTAGATATATATATATATATATGTATATATATACATAGTTCATGTACGTTGTGGTGCCCTGGTTTTTGTAAGTCATAGTGGTGCCCATGTATATGATTTTGTTATAAAGACTACCGTGTGGTGCCCATAGTAAAAAGCGTCTAAGTGGTGCCCTTATATATATAAGAAAATGGTCAGTGTGGCGCCCTGCGTTGTTGCCATAATATCTTCAAGTTTAAATTGATAAAATGCAGAAGTTATTTTGTAGAAAATTACAAAATGATTCAAAAGAAAGCTTCCATTCGAAAGTCTGAAAAAATTACAAGT
>FIZR01029675.1:0-23269 GCA_900060175.1 Ferrisia virgata
CCCCCCCCCCCCCCCCAATAACGATACAGAAAAAAGATTGAATAAAAAAATGTAGCTGATCACAATTCCAATGAAAAAGGTTATAACACATTTTCCTCAAAAACTGATAGGAACACCTTCATATGAATTTGAAGAGAGTGTCTTCTGCGCAAAAACCATAACATACAAACAACTAAGGTTATATGAGCATTTATGGATACGCTTCTTTCAAATCAATTTTACGGCGTTTCTTCTAACTGTCGAGAAAAATGTGTAAAAACCGTTTTTATTGAAAATTTAACCAGCTACAATTTTTAATGCAACTTTTTTTTTGTATCTCATTTAGGAACAAAGTTATTGAAAAAACTCCAATTATAAGGTAGAAATGTAGATATTGGAAAGATGCTGTACTCCAATGTTGGGCAGGGGTGTGCTACCCGTATAAGTTTGGGTGACCATGGCACAGGGCCTCGCGTTGAGGAAGAGGCTCCAGGTTAGCCCAAAAAATATAATGTTTCGAAACAAGATTTGCTAAGATAAGTTGTATAAAAAGGTCCTAAAGGCAGGAAAAACTAGCAACAGATTCTCTTAGCAGCTCAAACTACCCTCAAAAACACCATTCGCCAATACAATACTCAAATTTCAAAATTTCACATTCTTATTTGAAAATTTTCCCCGCTCATACTGTTGAGTCGAGTAAGTACATGCAATCACAGCGTAAGTAACTTCATACGTTTAAATACGAAACTTCACTACGAATAACAATCCTAATGTTTCTAGGGTGGAGTATGTTTCATTTTTTTCGAGCTAATAAGGTGGGGGGGGGAGGTACAGAATAGTTTGAAATCATCTCGAAACATCGAGGTAAAAATTTCAACATCCTGTCGCAATTTTTCCAACCACCTGTAAAACAGACACAAAGTTCAAAAACGTTTGAAAAATCAAAAAAAGTTTTGATTTACCCCTCCTTACCCCTTCTCTAAATTGATGTTCGACATAATCATCAAGTTCGTTGCAACTGTTACTTTTTGGATAAGAAAGAGCATAAAAGTATCCTAAAAATCCTTACGCCTACCCTCTTGCCAAGCTGAAGGGCTAATCATTGACAATAGTCGAATACCATCGAACATAGCTTCAAACAATAGACAAACAGTATCAATTAGAGCAACGCTACATAGTCCTTGAAAGTACCCAAATATCTTATCTCCTTCCACCGCCGAATTAAATAAACGTCTGTAGTATCTTCTAAACTGGCACAGAATACCGACAATTATCTATATTTTAACATGATCTTTACAATTTATAGAATGTAATACCATTAGAATAATTCAACAACAAAAAATATCACAGCAAAGCTCATCATTAGTCTTGGTATTTCCACTGGAACAAGGTTGAAATTCATTTATAACCGAATCTTTTGTAGTAATAATTCCAATAATGCGACCCAAAGTGGTAATTTTGTTCGTTACAAATTTTCCATTCGTTATCGATATAATTTTACTTTTACGCTAAATTGCATTATTATTAGAATTGGCACAATTCGAACAGTAAATAGGGTTTAAGATTTGAAAAAGCAAACACGTCTGGCGAAATATTCTCATATATGTACCAAGCAAAATGCCTCCTTCACCTTTGATACTTTTTATATACTTTTTACAACGATAAAAGTATAATGATTTACTTGCGTGAAGAAGAAAAAAATTTCACTTCATCTCTCCAATGTACATCGCAAGCATCAGTCAAGCAATGGATTATTACTGACAACCTCGAATATATTAAATATTATATTTTTTTTTCTTCATTTTGACTTTATTATATATTTGGAAGTATTTTTTTTTTTGGGGCGGTAGATTTTTTATGACTTCACAAATTTACCAGAATATTTCAGTCGAATAAAGAGTGCAGACCCAGACAAAATTCATAGCGAGCTGAATTTTGAATTATACATTGATTATGGTGTAAGTTATAGAAGGGGGAAAAAATTCTACCCCCTGGTGTGGAGAGTAGGAGATAATCGCAAAACGGTGCCAAAACCACCAAAAAATATGTTTTTTTTTTCTGTTCTGTCAAGGCGAAGCATTAAATAGACAAAATTTGAAAATATTCGATGTTCATTGTTCAATTTTATATCCAACGAGTGTTGATCAGTTTCTTTGAAAGTCGCGAAATTTTGGCCTCATAAAAGATATGTGTATTAATTTTTCAACTTTTTCGTGTTCTGTTGAAAAATTAAAATTTTACCAGATGTAGAATTCAGCAAACGTTATAGACGATATTCTAAAATTTGTGTAACTATATTTTCGTTATAACTTCTTCGCAAATCCGCGTTTTGTTTCATTTCATCGAAATACACCATTTTCTTCTTATTTCAATCGCAATACACTATTATTTCATATTTTAATAATCTTACATTCCAGGACAGTCACATTTTTGAAACTTAACAGTTTTTGTAACATCACATTCATTGCAACTTCACGTGTCCCACATTGTCACGTTTCTACGCAATTATATGTCATGTTTCTGCACTCTTAAGTCATGTTTTTATTGTATAACATCACACTTCTTCAAAACGACATCACATTTCTACAGTCCTGTCAAGTTTCTGTAAAGTTACGTCACAGTTCTACAGTGTCACGTCATGTTTCTACTCTTCTACATCACGTTTCTACTGTATTTCATCATACTTCTGCAAAGTTGAATTACATTTCTACAGCTGTGTCACGTTTCTGCAAAGTTGAATCACATTTCTACAGTTGTTTCACGTTTCTGCAAAGTCACGTCACGGTTCTATAGTGTCACGTCATGTTTCTACTCTGCTACATCACGTTTCTACAAAGTTGAATCACATTTCTACAGCTGTGTCACGTTTCTGCAAAGTTGAATTACATTTCTACAGTTGTGTCACGTTTCTGCAAAGTCACGTCACGGTTCTGTAGTGTCACGTCATATTTCTACTCTTCTACATCACGTTTTTACTGTATCTCAGCACACTTTTGCAAAGTTGAATTGCATTTCTACAGCTGTGTCACGTTTCTTCAAAGCCATGTCACGGTTCTATGGTGTCACGTCATGTTTCTACTCTTCTACATCACGTTTCTACTGTATCTCAGCACACTTTTGCAAAGTTGAATTACATTTCTACAGCTGTGTCACGTTTCTGCAAAGTCATGTCACGGTTCTATGGGGTCACGTCATGTTTCTACTCTTCTACATCACGTTTCTACTGTATCTCAGCACACTTTTGCAAAGTTGAATTACATTTCTACAGCTGTGTCACGTTTCTGCAAAGTCATGTCACGGTTCTATGGGGTCACGTCATGTTTCTACTCTTCTACATCACGTTTCTACTGTATCTCAGCACACTTTTGCAAAGTTGAATTACATTTCTACAGCTGTGTCACGTTTCTGCAAAGCCATGTCACGGGTCTATAGTGTCACGCTACGTTTCTACTCTTCTACATTACGTTCCTACTGTAACTCGTCACACTTCTGCAAAGTTGAATCACATTTCTACAGTTGTGTCATGTTTATGCAAAATCACGTCATTGTTCTTCAATTTCACATCATGTTTTCACGATCACATCACGTTTATTTACCATAATGCCATGTTTTTGTACTACTACATTGCATTTATTACAACGTCACATGCTTAAGATTTCAAATTAACGTATTGTCACGTTTCTGTAACACCTTGTTCCAACATTTCTGCATCATCTATTTATAATTACAATTGATTGCCTTAATTTACTTATTCGCAATAATTATAACATTTGTGAGTCACCAATTTATACTTTTAAATTATAATCCCGACAAACCAATTCACAATTTTTACCCGAGTATCCACGTGTATGGTTTTTTTTTCAATTTTTTTCACCAATTTATATTTCCATCTGCACGATAACTTTGTCTTATAAATCTCGTGTGTAGAAGTAGCTACCAAGGTAAGACTAAATTTGATTAACATATTTATGAAAATCATTCAAAACCAGTCCACACATTATATTCCTCTCTTTACACAAATTCCGCGAGAAAAAATGCCAACCATCTGGAAAGCTTCTTCCGCAGATGGTAAGTCTAAATTGCACAATGTTGGGCAGCGCGTTACAAAGACAGCTGCACAGTGCGCCGCTAGATTTTCGATGCTTTTACAATAAAAGCCCAACGTCTAATGCGCCCTGGTAATAAATTAAAACATTTCCTAGAAAGGCACATCATAAACAGAAGGTGCGTACAATGTACATTCGTGAAATTTCGCCATCTAAATAATTTTCTAACGCGAATTAATAAGATTGTAACATAATACAAAGGAATGATGGTTAATTTTAACGACGTCGAATTAACACGACGGTGCGGCGAGGAGAAGGACAAGACGAACATTTCATTGTTTTTACCCGCATGTAGAGCGAACAATACTTGTCAACAATATGAAGAAAACATCGTCGACTGTATTATACGAATATCGAATGATTTTTTTTTCCTTTCTTAAAAATATGTCTTTACTGTTGTTGCTGTAACTAACGTAAAACTTTCTCAAGATGAAATTAATATCATGTTTTCAAACGATGGTTTACCAAGGAGCAAGTTCAGTTTATAGAAATGTATGAAAATATTGAAAAAATAGAGAAAATTGTAATTGCAACCGGAGTTGAATTCAAAATCTGCACACTTCAGGAACACACTACACCGTTATACTTTGATTTAGAACAAAGCAAAATAACGCCACCAATTACTTTACAATTTCCGAAACTAGTTTAAATTTACGCCATTACTCAAATTAGCTTTTATTTTACCGTTTCGCTTTGTACGAGAAAGTAGTGCACTCATTATACGATTTTAAAACAAAATAGTTGGATAAATAGGTAGCGGACAAAGCTAGGTAGGTATTCAGTAAAAAGTTACATAAACACTCGGCTAAGTTATTTACTTAGTAAACAATTTCCATTTAGTTAAATGAAAAACGCGAGGTTACTTGTGCGATAAACTCGCGCAAAAGCTCCAGTTTGCCCAAATTAACCCCGAAATCATTAGCTTTTTCGCGATTACACAGGTAGGAAAAATAACTGTGTTAAAATTTTTTAATTTAAAAAGGATTATCTGTCGTGGGTATAAGGTAGGTTTACCTTGCACAGGTTGTGATTGAAATTTTTTTTAGCGATTACACTAACGAATAACATGACCAAGTTTGACAGAGAGAGAAAAAATTTTCATCAAAATTTTCAGACTACGGAAAGCCTATCTGGCATCTTTACTCATATACGATTTGCTGTATTGTTACGATTCGATATAGAATATTATTTCGTCGAAATGAAGGAAATTTTCGCGCAGAGTAACGCACAATGTAGTATTAAAAGGCTTATTTAGTTTTAATTCAATTTCAACGAAATTCGCTACGTTGAAGAAGCTTTCAAAATCAATTGTGTCAGTGGAAAAATTACCATGCAATTCCTCGGGGCGAAGATTTCCTTTGATGGGAGTTAATTGGGGTTAATTTACTGTTGGAAGACGACGAGTAAACTGTATCAGGATGACGAATTGTGAATTTGGTAGCAATTGTTGCAGATAAAACAAGTAATTTCAAGCAGAGCTTTCATAAAGACTTCGTCATTGTAAGAAAACAATTCTATGTGCAGCGGTGTTAATTTTTTGAAATCAACCCCAATAGGTAAAAATTTTACGAATTCGTTATTTATTTAGAAAACATTTAAAAAAAATTTAAACAGTCGTTCGTTGTGGAAATTATAAGCGGGTGAGGGGGCGTTGGAATGCCTCTTCAGTATTTGTAAATTTGTAACAATAAAAAATTTCAGAAAAATTTGTACATATTTCCCTATTAAAGTCAGCCTCATTGAGAACAGCTCAGCTTGCGGGTTCGAAACTTCGGTCACAGATGTTTCATTACTGTACCCACCTACCACCTACCACCAATGCATCATCCTGCAATTCAGCCGGGGAAAATTTCACTGTACTTACCTATCAACGGTCTCCTTTCGAAAACAACATGCCCCTAATTGTTGTAAAAATTCGCATATACTTATTTTTCGAGATAATGAACTCGAATTTTTCCACGAAAATTAGGTCAAGTAAACCAGTTTTATTGGAGAATTTTTTTCAATTTTATTTTTAAAAATTCGTGTATTTTCATTTCTTGAGATTTTCAACTCGAATTTTACCACGAATATTCCCGCAAATTAACTGGTTTTGATACAATCATGGAGCAGCTCCAAACACAACTCTAAAGGAAGAATCTTGGACATCATTTCATCAAGAAACTTGGGTCTACTTCATCCCTACGAACCTACCTATTATAGCTTCACTCATGAAACTTGGTCGACGCTTGATCTCCTCATCACCTCACCCCAACTCCTCGAAGACCTTCTTGTCTACAACCATGAAGATCTAGCAGGAAGCGATCACTTCCCTACAATAATCAGACTTTCTCATTTTAACTCTGTTGATATCCCTCAAAGACGCCGATGAAATTACCATAAGACCGCCTGGGATTCATATGCATCTGCAATTACGACCTCTATAGAAACCCTAACTGCTACATCAGATCTTTCTATCTCGGACCAACAATTCACTGAACTAATGGTGTCCCAGGCAAACTCATTCTCACCAGAGATAAATCAAAACAGACGAAAAAACGCAGTCCCTTGGTGGACCCCTGAGTGCTCCACAGCGATAAGAAATCGAAGAAAAGCACTAAAGATCCTAAAATCATCCCCATCAATAGAAAACCACACTACATTTTGAAGGCTTCGTGCAAGAGCCCGCTTTGTTTTGAAACAAGCAAAAAGGAAATCGTGGCAACAGTTCGTACAGTCCATCAATCTAAAAACTTCATCGTCTCAAGTTTGGAAGAAAATTCAAACGATCGACAGGAAAATATGCACATCATTTCCAACCAGTATTACAATAGATAGCAATATCAGTATAGACCTACTGTAAATAGCCACCTCCTTCGCAAAATTTCTAGCCCATCAATCAAGTAACATCAACCTTTCCCCGATGGTAACGGAAGGCAAACGCCAGCGCGGAGTCAACCCCTCTGGACTTTAATTCTCAAAATGACGAGCCATACAACTCCCCCTTCACTCTCGAGGAGCTACAACTAGCCATACATGAAACCGGTTTTAACTTTCTGCATTCTAGATGTTTTGTTGCCAATTTTTGGCCTAATCTTCGATGATTTTAAACAATTTTTTTTTTCATATTTTAGGCTAATTTTCAGTTGATTTTGAACAGTTTTTCGTGATTTTTGATCACTTTTCTGTACTTTTTATATATCTTTATCGAATTTTCAATAAACTTTCGATGATTTTATCTGCGTCAATTATCAACGCGAGATTCATGTTCAGTACCTCGAAAATTGTGGATACGAAAACTTTAACAAAAATTAAAGATGTTATTTTTGAAAAAAAAAAAAATCACCAAAATTAGCGATACGATTTCTTTTGATCCAGTTCTATAAAAGTGCAATAAAGTGTCCCTTATTTTGCAATTGCAGGAATTTCAAAACGCATACACCCTAAATTTTTTTTCAACACCCCCAAAACACCTCTAAGATGTATTTCGACCAAATCGAAGCTCGCTGACTAACGCCGATTTCACCTTTAAGTCGTGTAAGAATATTTACAAAATTTTAAAGCAGTGAAAGTCTCTGAATTCTTGAGTTCTTTTAAAAAATGAAGTAACTATCTTTTACAGCACACAAAACTGAACATAAACCATCTGAATAATTTTTTGCCTAAGATCAAAATTCTAGGAGTTATGAGAGATCAAAGATTGACAAAAATATTCATACTTCTTAAAGAAGCGTAGGGGATAGGTCAGGAAGGGAAGTGATTCCCCGATTTCAACCATTTTCACTGGGATACTTACTTTAAGTAGGGAATGCACCACACAAAATTCAAGCCCCTTACCTCAAATAAGGAAGGTACTCATAATGATGATTTTATCAAAAAACATAGAAGACCCAAAGTACCACCACTTTCATACGAGAGGGCTGAAATTATGTACGGTTCCTGTCGCAATCAATGTAAGTATCTTAGTATCCCCAATAAAAATGGTTGAAATTGGGGAATTAGTTCCCTTCCCGACCCACCCCTACGCTTATTTAAGGAGTACGAATACTTTTGTCAATCTTTGATCTCGCATATCTCCTACAATTCTGATCTCAGGCAGAAAACTACTGTTATGTTTTATGCTCAGCAACATGATAACATCATTTTTGGAAAAAACTCAAAAACTGAAAGACATACACTGCTTTTATAAAATAAGGGATTTTCTAATGTGCAATAGAAGGTTCAATTTTGAAAAGATTCTTCCAAAAAGAGCCAGCCTTTGTTATGCAGACCCCTTCACCACATCTTATACATACGGTATAATTTCAAAATCAAATATAGTCGCAAAGCCATCCTTTCCGTTCTGAACATTACACACAATATCGCTGAACTAAGCATTTATAACACAATTTGGCTCCAGTGATAAAAGATGCTCTGCCCTCGCCGTATACATAATGAACACCTTTCTTTTCACACTATTTTGCATTCATCGACGTGTTATACATTTTAACCATTTTCACACGGGGCATGTTCGTATTACGTACACATTATAAAACGTCTAAAACATTCGTTAACGTTCATTAAAATTGTACCAATGTTTCCTCTTCGAGTAATACGCGCGACACGAAGAAATATTCGTTCACTGCAGCACACAACAGATAAAACGAGGAGAAGATTCGAAAATATTTCACAACACGGTCGAGTAGAGGTGGGGAGGGGGAGAAGTAAACGCGAACTTAATTGTAACGTTGGTTCGAATTTGCACTTTTCAACCAACGAGCGAATAGGAAGAAAAAAATGCAAAAGTAATAAAAATGACGTTACAAAAAATAAAGTCAAGTTACCATTTTGGAATATCTGCACGAAACGAAGTAAGCTTAATTTATTATTCGAGACGTCGACGATGGACGTCGAGAACTAGCGAAAGAAAAGAAAAAAAAAAAAACTCGCAAATATTAGCTAAAAAACTTATTCATCTTCAATATTAAAATTATCAAGTGGAAAATGAAAATTCCAATATTTCAAATAAAATATTACTTTCGGTTGTGTAAAGTTGATATTTTCGTAAAAACTTAGTTTCGAATGAATTTATTTCGTTGCAAGTACATAGAAATTTGTAGGTACAATATACCTCGTGCTCTGTTTTTTTTTTTTTTTTTTTTTTTTTTTTTTAATTTTTTTTTTTTTTTTTTTTTTTTTTTTTTCTAAATTATTTTTTGGCAATGTTTAAATATATGTATAAAAGGTAATTAGGTAGGTAATTTTGACTTATTTTAATCTCATAAACACGAGCTTCTATTCCCTCGATAATACATAAAATAGTCCCAAGGAAGGAAACATATTCGTAAACATAAAGGTTCTCGTACCACGTACACATATAAAACGGAGAACTAACACAGATTAGAATCACATTCGGCCTATGTTGCTTCCTCGTTAAAACAAAGGTACGTACATAAAAGGCGACCATCGCTACCCTATACACATTTAGATTTATCAATTTCGAGATCCTGCAGAGCAAAGTAATGTTGCAGTTTCCAAAAGAGGGAGAGAGAGAGAGAGAGACGGAAGCGTAACTTATTTTTCTCGTAATAATGGCACTTTTAATCGAAAAACTTTACATCTAAAATTAATCTTCATTATGGTTTCGATAAAGTATAATATTTTGCAGCGAGCACAATATAGGAAACGACTAGGCAGGACGAGTTTCTTTTGTACGAAATATACAATATTTTCAAACAATACATGCCCCTCGCCCCCTCAAGCTGCTCCTTTGTAGCAGGTGGATAGACAAGTGGATCAGGGATAGAGGGAGGAAAACCTCGACCATTATAAGCTTCTCACTTCGTTCGACGTTCGGATGGGCAAGCACCTAAATAACACTTTTCACAATCGATATAATATAAAACCGAATCAAATCAGCTTTACTGGTTCATAAATTAGCCGATATTAATGGCGCCATTAATCACTTCATTTTACATTACTCCGCCTTTGACGCATAAATAACCCGGAAGCATATTCAATTAACTCATTTAGAACGCGACTAGATGTGGCTATATTGTCGAACGACGGACTTGAATGACGTGACGATGGGTGAAGCCTTTTAAAATTAAAGGTGTAAAAATACACCCCCTACACACAGGTTTCTAGGCGAACGGGGTCAGACTACGCAGACACGCAAACAGAAAGGGGGAAAAAAACTACCAGCCAGTCAACATTTTATAAATAATGACAGATTGAATACGATGCGACGACGAGACGAGACGAGACGAGACGAGTTAATAATGACTTTTAAACACGTCATGTCGCGAGCTTTACACCAGATTAAAAGTTATACACGGTTCGTAATCGAGGTTGAAATATATTCAAAGTGGCGTTTTAATTCGCCATGTTTGCATGATTTTTCGGCCTTGCCATTAAACAAATTTATACACTGGTGAAAAACGCCTTTCAATCAAAAATAGACTATACCGTTCTTCCATTCGGATAGAATGAAATGAGTCAAAACAAACATTAAGAAATTTTCCACTGCGTCTGTCTGTCTGTCTGTGTCGTATCTTTCAATTAAAGACCTTTTTAAGAAAGAGTTGCTTGCACTAACTGATACCACATCGTGGCATTACCGTACTTTTCAATGATTCATTCGCCCGCTCGCCATTACACGAAACCGTGCAAATTCGTACTATCATTTTCCTTTCATTTCTCGTTCCTCGTCGAGCCGAAGAAAACTGCTAAGGGAAAAAAGGTTGGCCCGAATATCGGTGGAGTAATTTATGGCTGAGAGCGATTACTCATTCCGGTAAATGAAATTTATCGATCTTGCCAGACAGAAAGAGAAGTTTGTTGTTCGTGTTTGAAGGCGTTAAACTTTTATAGTATTTCAATGATTCGTCGTAATGTGTAAACATACTCGTACAATTTCTTCCAACACGTGAAGCAGCATGGATTTTTGAATTACACCCGTACAATGTCAAGGTGATCGAATGTCTGTGTGTGTGTGTGTGTGTGAAAGAGGATGTTTTGTCGAGGCGAACTTGAACTTGAAATCTTATATATTGTGCTACGGTTTAATGCTAGGTTAATAGTACCCATCAAAATTTAAACTCACGGTTAGTACGAGTTCTAAAGAATCGATCAAAACGTACCCAGATTATTACTATAGAGAGTGAGTGGAGTGGAGTGGGGACTGAACACACTATCAAGGTCGCTCAAGTATCATAACAAGTGGTTAGCAATAATCAAAAATTATCTACAAAAATTGACTAGAATGAATGAAAAGTGAAAAAAATTATTGTAAATTATGAAAAAAATGTTGAAAAATGGGTAAAAATTGGACGTAATTCATGAAAAAAAAATTTGGCACCTTTCTCATTCAGAGAAAATTTTTAGATAATAGATACGTAGCATATCCGACACATCCATGTCAACATTTTAACATAAAGTGCCGCGAGTTTTTTATCAAAAACTTTACGATTTCGGAAAATCACCCCCAGCTTTAAGACAAATATTTTATTTTTTCTATCTTTTTTAATTTTTTTAATTTTTTATCAATGTATTTAATTTTGTTATGTTTCTTTATTTTTATAATTTTTCAACTTTTTCGTTTACGTCGTTTTTCGATCATTTTATTATTGTTAAGTTTTTCCATTTTTCAATTTTTTAACTTTTTGGTCAAGAAATTCAAATCAAAAATCAAAAACCTCACATCAAATTCGCTACGTTTTCAAAAAATGGCCTTCAGCCCTAAGCAAAAAATATCCACGTCAAAAAAAAAAAAAAAAAAAAACACTGAAAGCCATTGAACATTTTGTAAAAATTTGATAAAAATGGGTAAGAAGTGTAAAAAATTGATCAAGAATTGCGAAAATGAATGATAAAAATCGATAACAATGAAAAATAATCGTTACTACTAATCATGTAAAATTGAGTAATAAAGTGACTAAGATCAATGAAAATTGAAAAAAATTGATGCTAAATCATTGAAATATCGATAAAGATTGACCTAATATGTAAAAAATTGTAAAAAATTATCGATAATTTGGCAGAAATCTGACAAAAATCGGCGAAAAATGATTTAAATTCATCGAACATCAAGAAAAAATGTTGAAAAATGGTTGAAAATTTATTGAATTCATGAAAAAAATCATTGAAAATCATACAAACTTGAAAAAAATTTGATTAAAACGGGTGAAAACTCTCCTAAAATACGAAAGAGGTCGTTTAAAGCCAACGCAAATTAGGTAAAAAATTTACCGAAATGGGTAAAAAAAGTACACAAGTGTTTAAAAATAGAAAAAAAAATAAAAAAAATAGGTGTTACCAAAATCATGAAAAAGTTTGTAGAAAATTATCGAAACTCCTGAAAAATTTGATAAAAGGAGGAAAAAAAAGCAGGAAATTTATCGAAAATCATTAAAAAATGTGGGAAATCGGGGGAAAATTGATAAAGATCTAAAAAAGAAAAAACATTGAAAATCAGGTGAAAATTTGGCAAAAAAATATAAAAAATGTAAAAAATTGACCCTAAAACAGAGGAAAAAGTTGAAAAAATAAGTGAAAATATTGTTGAAAGTCATTGAAAACTAGGACAAATTTGACAAAAATCAGTAGTACTTTGGGTAAATATGAAAAAAGTTGTTAAAAATCACCAAAAATAGAGTAAAAAATTGAAAAAAATGGTAATCAGTGTAGAAAATTGTTTGAAAATAATGAAAAAATACAGGAAAATAGATAAAAATGGACCAAAATTGAGGTAAAAATCGTAAAAAATTATAAAAAATTTAGTAAAAGTTCAATAAAACGGGGTAAAAAGGACAAAAGAATGTTCAAAAATAACAAAATATTATTAAAAAACATGAAAATCGACTAAAATTAATGAAAAATCCTAAAAATCATCAAAAATTTAATAAAACTGTGAAAAAATTGTTTTAAAAAAATCAAAAATTTGATAAAATGGGGTAAAAAGTGCAAAAAAATGATCATAAATGATGGAAAAATGTTGAAAAATAGCTGAATTTTGATCTACATTATAAAAAAAATCTTAGAAAACCATCGAAAATTAGGGGAAAATTATAATAAAATTAGTATAAAAGTGCAAAAAATTAATCACAAATAACGAATGATGTTAAAAAAAATGGGTAAAAATCGCCTAAATTGATTATAAATTATGAAAAAATGTTCAGAAGAACAGGCGAAAAAAGACCTAAATTACGAAATAAACTGTAGAAAAACATTAAAAACATTGGCTTGAAATTTGAAAAAAATTATTAAAACTCGTCAAAATAAAATTGACCAAAATAAGGGAAAAGTGCGTATAATTGATCTCAAATCACGAAAAAATGTTGTAATAAGGTTAAAAATTTACCAGCACCATGAAAAAAAAATTGTTGAAAAAATTGATGTTGTAGTAATAATTTAAGTGGATAAAAACTGGGTAAAAAGTGACAAAACCGATCAAAAATCTTGAAAAATGCATGATAATTACCTGAAATACGAAGAAAATTGTTTAACAGCAATAACAGCATCAATTACCTGAAATAAGAAGAAAATTGTTTAAAAAAATTGAACATTAGCCAAAAATGCGTAAAAAGTGCAGAAAATTGATCAAAAATCATGAAAAATAAGTGAAAAGTTGACCCAAATTATGAAAAAAAATCGTTAAAACTTTGACGAAACGGGGTGAAACGGGCAAAAAAAAAATTGATCGTAAAAATAATGAAAAAATCGTTAAAAACCATCGAAAATGGGTAAAAATTGTAAAAAAAATATTATAAAAAATTATAAAGTGAGCTTTCGCGTGAAAATTAAAAAACAAGGTTTGCTTCATCCTTCCGTCAATTTTTGAATTGACTTTTCCTCTACATTTGCTCTTTCCATTTAAAATTCATCTTCAAATATCACACACTTATGAATTCAACAATTTATACGTGAAATCAATAATCGAATTTCAACTTATAAAATGAGCTGATCTCGTCGTCATCAGTCGATAAATCGTGATAGTGTAATTTTCTTCAACATCACGACGCATAAAATCAGGATAAAATATACCATTAGAGTTAATTATCATATCAACCAACCATTATTTAAGTTTTTCGAGAACAAGGAGCTTTTACAAGAACATAGCGTCGATGTACAATTCGAAACACAACTTAGTACCTATACAATTCAATTCAAAAGGGAAACTTTTCGTTTTTTAAATCTCAAACAATATGCTGTCAACTGCAACGTTGTTAACGCTACGTGTACAAAAATAATAAAAAAGTTTACCGCATTTAGTATACTATAATCTGATTCGTTCACCGTGAAATATTCCAACATTCCAACACCATAGAAAAATTATACCTCTTTTCATCACACGAAAGAGAAAAAGTAATACTTTTATATCGTAAAAATGGGTAAAGAGATAAAAGGTTGAAAAGATTTTGATAAATAAACGACAATAAAATACATGTACGAGTATAAGCAAGCGGAGGAGTACGATACAGATAGCGATAAGTATTATATCGTTTCGTAAAATGCTTACTCATTAAATTTGACTCGAGTTACCGATGAAATTGACGAGGGTATAAGGGAGTGCTGCTATACAAATAAAACGGATAAAAGCCCAAATAAGCTATTAGTATGATTGTAACAATGGTAAGCATTTTCTTTAGCCGTGTTCTCGGTGGATTTGGAGTTTGGAAAATATTTCGCGACCCGATATATAAATTACCCAAACATCGATATATGTACGTACCATGACACATGTCATACGTTACTTTAGCGTTGAAATGGGACGAACACGATACCAGAGTCGAAATTAATTCCGTTATATTTTTCTCCAATTCTTATTCTTAGTACGCTATCAACGACACGACGATGAAAGCTACGATGACGCCGACGACGTCCAAAAAGTCCGCAACGATGAATGATAAACCCTACCTACGTATGCGATTCAATGTTCTCGAATCAATTCTACGAATTTAAGTAAAGAAGAAACCAAGCCAGCGACGATGAGTTGAAATAAATCTCGTATATGGGAGTTTGTTTACTCGAGAGCTGCTTTCGCGTATCGCGAAAAGATTTTTTTCTCTATTTACACGGTAAAAATGGCAGAAAAATGGATTATGTATGTGTTTTTTTTTTTTTTTTTTTTTTTTTTTTTTTTTTTCTACCAAACGGGTCCACCCGTCAGGGCATTTTTCAAACGATACGATACACTATAATACACGATGGATATGATTGAATTTAGCCGAACGTACGTATTTATTTTTAGAATTTTCGTTCGAATGTATAAAAAAAGGCCTCCATTTGATCCGATTTTCACTTACCGGATTAACTGATTGCAGTTAGTTATTTTTGATCGGTTTGCTCGAAGCTTACAAATATACACATCGAGTAGGCATAGCTCGATTTTTCTAACGTTTCCCCCGACCGAGCATTTCTGTTCAATCGTCGAGGGTTATTTTTATATTTATTGAATTTTTGTCGTTTGTAGATGTTGATAAGGGCAAAGGTGCGGTGTGACTGATAATTCATCATGGTGAGCTATCAAAAGGGATAAGTGTACTAGTCCAGTCAATCTATGTAAAATTGAAGTCCAAATTTCAACAAAAACTCCTACGCAAGATTTTTTTTCATGAAGTTAGTATCCATAGAAGGCCCACACTGGCTACATAGTAAAAATTCCCATTGATACGAGGTAGGAGTGACCGACAGAGGGGTCGAGGAGCTCTCTATCAGTTTTTTTTAACAATATCTCCATAAATATCAGTTTTAACGTGACAAAATTTATTTAATAATTCCAAGCAGACTCAATTTTGTACAACTTTGCTCTCGTGAATTTTTTTTTAGATATGACAAGAAAGGCGGTGGTGAGCCCTCAAAAAAAAAAAGATTTTTGAAATCGTAGCATAAATTGCCATAAAATACGACGAAATTTAGCATTATGAATTTTACTGAGCATAAATAGCTATTTTTCTGCGAAATAACAATTTTCTTTATCCAAATTGTCCTCTCCCCCTCTTTTTATCGTTTTTCAGTCTGGATTTTCTATGCCATATTGTCAACGAAAAACAGTCTGTTACGACTGTCACCCTACAGTGACGTAAGGGGGGGGCGGTTTCAATGAAATCCTCCTTGGGGTTCTACAATACCATTGAAAACATACCAGATATTTAGGATTCTTCATTATTTTTTTTCTAAACTAAAAATCATTTCCTCAGCTCCATACCGACCAAAATCGGTCAAATTTGGGTACTGGACTTGGAGTGGCGGCAGATTTGATATTTTGGAATGGGAATGACCCTTGGGCCAAATTCAGCTAGGCCCAGATTTGGGCAGGGAGTGCTGAGAGCTTAAGATGGTGAAAATTGTTTTTTTTTTTTCGAGCCAATCGATAGCGGATCAAAAGTTGCATAACGTATCAAGAAACCAGCACTTTAAGTGAATTAGAAGGGGAGATATGGGCTCTTTTCCCCTTTTCAATCTAGAAAAAAAGACTGTTCCGCTCATATTTCCCCTCTAAATTGAGCTAAGAGGTTGAAATTTGGCATGAACATTCAGCAGAGACTCTAAACATGCCTTCTGTTGGTTTCAACTTATTAGCCTCGCCGTACCACACTCTTCCCTCACAGCCTTAAAAATGTAGTTTTTTGGTAGATTTTTCTTGTTTTTCGTGTTTGCTGCACGTATCTCCCCCCCCCCCCCCATGAGCTAGAAGGTTAAAATTTGATATTTACAATTATAAATTTCATACGGTGCCTAGATAAGCCATTAGGTATTTCCAACTTTTCAAACCCATTTTACCCTCTTCCTCTCCAGTCCCGGCTGCGGGGAGGGGGGTTAAATTTTTCGAAACTTCAGCATGAGCTTGAAATAGGCTTTGGAAACTATGAGGGGGCTTGTAACCCCTCATTTTACAGCTGTAAACTCGAAAAAATGTTCTCAAGTTATTAGGAATATTTTACACCTTTCACATTTTTTGAAAATTGTTTACAGCGGTAGCCTCCTCTAAACACTTCAAAAATAAAGAATTCTTTAGTTGGTAACTCGATATTCAAGTCACGAAAAAAATGTTTGTTAAAGGATGTAGAGTAGGCCACCATCCTAAAAAAATTAGAAAAAAATATGGAAGTTGTAAAACACTCTTAATAAGGTCGTTTTGAAAGTCCGAAAAACTTTAAAAAAATTCCACAACACTCTCCCTAAGTACCCCCACTTTGATACCGAGTTAAAAAAAAAATCGGTCAAAAATTCGCGCAGAAAAAAAAAATTAAACCAACCTCAATATTTCATTAAAGCTGATAGGAAATAGTGTCCCGCCACATTAAAAGCTTTTTACAAAATTTAATTATAACATAACTCACATAGAAAGGAGAAAAAATAAATTGGTAAAAATATAATGCACCGATTACAAGACGGAGATGCATAAGTAAATTGCTTTGCACAAAGAGCAACGCCAACATGGTCGATGTTTAAATTTACTGATGGCCTTTTAGAGATAAGACGAGAAATTGCTTTGCGATGTTTCATTTAGAATGCAATTATCGAGAACGCCAACTTGGATTGAATTATTTATCGATCAAGCATTACACATGAAAAAAGCTCATCTTCGTTCAATAGGTAGGTAGATTGGTATTTGGTGTCTTTCCAAAACCGCGAACCATATTATTCGAGATAACAATAATTATTAATTTTTGCCTCCGCGTAATAGTTCCTTGTACGTACGTAAAATTTTCTAATCTAACGATGATATGCTGGTAAACAATCTTATTTATCTGCACATATTAACGTACTAAAAACGACGTGCAACATTAAAAAATAATCGAAAAACGTTTAATATCACGTTACTATTATCGTTTTCGTCAAATAGTTACAACGCCGTATAATAATACTCACAGCGAAGGTATTTAATATTTCAATACAAACAGGGTGTCCCACAAAATTTTGAGAGAAGAAAACCACAACTTTTGCACTACGAGTGGTACCTACCGTTCAATAATTTAGAATCCTGATTGGACGAGCCTAAAATTTCGGAATTTTCCCACAAGAATGTAGAAAATTTGTCCATTTTGGTATAAAAAACTAAGATCTCCAGAAAATTTCAAAAAATTGATAACAACCACTGCCCCAAGACTCTCAAGTTGTCATAAAGTTTAACATGGGATCTTAAGGTAAAAATGAAAAAACTAGAATTTGATCAAATCGCAGCCAAATTGATGACTTCTACTTTAAAACTGGTAATTACTACCAAACTGAGTGATCCAAAAGAATCACAACCCAAAATCCATGCTCTGAAGGGGAGCGGGAGGGAGGAGATGCAAACCAGTATGTCTACAGGGTTTTAAAATCACAAATTCGCGACTGTTGTTAAATTTCAAATCGGTGCGATTTTTTCGCCCTTCGCGACCTGTAGATATCCTGAGCCCACTCAAAATAAAGCAAAAATGATCAAAATTTTCATCGTGACTTCCCCTCAAACATTATATTCGGGTTCAGAATTGCAAAAAATTATTCTGTAAGTTAATTTAAAGATGTCCAATAAGCTTTGAACTGAAAGGGACTACAAAGGCGGAAGTTATATGACACATTTTTTGCATTTCTCTGATATTGAGTGAGCTATACCTCTCCCTCCACCGTGGATGCCTTTTGGGTTGCAATTTGTCGGAATTATTTCAACTTGGTAATACATACCAGTTTTCATATCCAAACCATAAATTTTAGGGGTGATTCGATTGAAATTCAATATTTTTTCGTTTTTACCATGATATCCCATGTTAAACTCCAAAAAAATTAGGGGTCCCGGGGGGACGGATATTTGTTTGGATTAAAATTTTAGGGGATCTTAGTTTCGTACCAAATTACATATGCGTAGGACTTTTGAAAAAATTCACAAATTTTTCAAAATCAACCCACCTTAATAGGTAAAGGTATAAAATAAGAAACCTCGTCTCAATCTCATACTTGCTCAAGTACAGAATTTGATGCCCAATTGATATTCGATTTTCATAAGATCGCTTGCTATCTGTCGCTGGGATTTCGTACACTTCACTTTTTAATAATCGAAGCGCAGAATGAAGCATTGTGTCTTATGGTAACCGGGGTGTGTCCAACTTCGGAGGCTTCTCCAGGTTCCTTCAGATGCTTGTACAGATGCATTTCAATGCAACACTATCTCAAGATCAGAGGACAAATCAGCATGCTCAGAAAGCGATCATGATGAAACTACGGATTTCTTCTCCGCAGTTCTGGAAAAACAGTAAACACTAGCAAGTGGAGTGTCAACTTCTCTCGAATTTTCACCACAAAAAGCTCATTACTGGAGAACTCCTGACACATATTTGTTGACACTATCATGGCACTGATATGTTATAAATTTGACATTTTCGTTGGCGCACTGATGACCTATAAATGACATATTTCTAACGCTTGTAGGATTATATTCTGTTGGCATAAATATGACACGAAGTTGATGTTTCAGCTGACACGTTTGCAGCACACGAATGACATATTTCTGACACATATTGTGTAGCGCTATCGTAGCACAAATGTGTCACACGATTGGCACTTTTGTTGGTACTTTAATGACATATAAATGGCATACTTTCATTTTGTCACTTGATAGTGACATATTATTGACAATGTTATAGCACCTTTTTGACACAGTTGCAGCATACTGTTAACTTCGCTTTGGCAGTACACCAATGCCATATGAATGACATCCGACATGCTTTTGACTTGATTATGACACTAATGTGACTTAGAAGTGGCACACTTCTGACAACATTATGACACCATTCTGACATGATTCTGACACCATTATGACATAGTTCCGGCATAATTCTGACATATTTCTGACACGATTCTGACACCATTATGACATAGTTCTGGCATGATTCTGACACCATTATGACATAGTTCTGGCATGATTCTGACTTTATTCCGACACATTTATAGCGTGCTTTTGACACCAGTTTGGCACATTTCTGACTCAATTGTGGCATATTTCTGACACCTCTGAAAATAAGTCACAATTGTGTCAGAAATGTGTCAAAGTAGTATCAAAATCATACCATATATGTGTCATCATGTTATCAGAAGCATGCCAGAATTGTGTCAGAATGGTGTCATAATGATTAATATGTCAATAGTGTACCATCAATGTTCCAATATTTTGTCAAGTAAATGTCGTATCATCGTCAAGACCAAAAAATGAAGTAGTGAATGCTTTTCAGGTCTTGTAATGCTAACTGTCACAGTAGCAGAATTGGTAAAAAAAAAAAGTGGATTTGTACCCAAGAAGACGCAGGTTCAAATCCCACCCTAGACAAAAACAAATTGAAAAATTTCGTGATTTAAAATAAATAAAAACAATAATTATAATTAATAATTCAATATTAATGGTAATGAAGCATAATGGAAAATGAAATGTGTCAGAAACATGTCAGAAATTTATCAGAAACATGTCATTTTTGCGACAAAAAGTCTTATTTTTGCGTCAGTAGTGTGCCATTATCGTGTCAGAAATGTACCATTATGATGTCAGAAACATGTCACTGATGAGTCAAATACATGTCATTAATATGTCACATATGTCACAGTAACGTCATAGCCATGTCATAATATGAAGTCATTTTGGAGCTACAATCGCACCATTTCAATGTCACTGTCATGAGTTTGACAAATATTTAGTGATCTCGGATTGATTGATGCATTGCCAGAAGCGTGCCATTTTTGCTGTCAGAAGTCTCACGCCAGAACTGTGTCATGTGACACTATTTATCTTGAAGCCATTTGCACGGCGGTAATCTTCATCGCGAAAAATACAGCTATAATACTCTTCTGTCGCGATAAAATTCACCATAAAACCATTCAGACCAAATTGCGTTCGTCAAGTGTTATTGGACCGATAATAGGCTCTTAAACGAATAACTATGACGTCATATAGCAATACGAAAACAAACACATAACGAAATCGAGATTTTATGAGAAAATTATTCGGCTTTACAGGTACCTAATAAGGTACTTTTGTTTTCTACTTTTGGTTTTTCTTTTCTTCTAACAAAAAAATAACAACATTTTGCAATGTTTACTCAAGTGATCGGGTTTATTAAACTTACGATGACCGTCAAACAAACTACGACGATGACGCGACGAGCTAAATGGTAAAATAATCTCGTACACGATGAAGAAGGAAGAAAGAAACCCCATTAATCATTTTTGAACAGCTATTATCGTTCGCAGCAAAAACGTTTGCACGTTTGCTTTTCGATATTTTCCATTTGTATAGAGATGTACCCCTACGTCTGAATGATGTGTGAGCGTGGCATATTCGAACCTACCTATACGAAAGAGCGCTGGTTTTTTTTTTTTTAAAAAAGACTTTTGACATACCATACGGTATGTACTTGTACGTACGACGCCAATCACTATCGCCATGTTACCTTTTTAAGCACACGTGAGCTTCCACGCTGGCATATGAGAGAATAAACCACCGCAATGAATGAGATGAATTCGTTAACAAAGTTATACCTCGGTATAAATGGTGATTGGTGTTAAGAGTAAATTGTAACATACGTACGAGAACGTACCTTCACCTATACCAGCTACAGAGAGCAAGATGTTGCCACGGAAACCGTATACATATGTAGGTTCGATGTTGAATTTCGCTACGTACAATTTATTTATTTATTTATATTTTTCAACACCAGCATCGACATCGGCATTGGTACCACTGCCAGAAAAACATATCGATAGGAGTACATATTGGCGGTTATAATCCGATAAAATATACTTAATCGATAGCTTTTTGCGACATTTCACAGCAATTCGCAATTTTAAACGTATATTGTACCATGAATACCACAAAAACCATAATACACCGCGAGTGTACACCATATACTCACTCTCGTTCCAACACCTCCACCACAGCTAGCTGTGTTTTTGTACATATACGTGCGAAAGTAGCGATTTATTTTCTATGGTAATTCGTTTGTGGTATGAAATTGAAATTTTTTACTATTTAATTTCAATGCAGCGCATATTCAACGCATATGACAGGAAGTAACTGTACAGAATAGACGAGCGAAGCGGAGAAGGAGAAAATGTTTCCATTTCTTTGGCGTTCCATGATAAAAGGCAGGCCAGGTACATACATAATAAACGCGTATACGAAGAGGTTGTTATTAAATTCAAAGCAAGTGACGTTAAGCACATCGAGGTACGTGTGTGGCTGAGGCTTTTTTTTTTATATTTTTATTTTTTCCAGCTCGTACATATAAGCAAAATTTTGTTAAATGATAGTCGCCTACCAGTCGAGAGAATACGTAAAAGGTACATACAATCCTATTTTAATAAAAAGGACATTTTCGCTTGCAAAAAAGATTACCCAGACAGACGTAAATATTTTAGCCATTTTCACACGTATACACGTACGTACAGTAATTCTTTTAGCGTTAAAAATTCCATTCCGCGAAATATGTGGTTGAAATGCGAAAGCGATACGAGATATGGGTCTTGCGAACAGATAGAAACTAGAAAGGTTCACCAAAAGGTGGAAAAAATGATCCATACGCGGGTATGGTTACTGGATCGGTGGTAGGAGGGTGGGAGGTGAGATTGTCTCGGCATTCAGGTATTTCCATCTTTTAATACGGTATGCTCAACAGTCCAGAAACTCTTTTCCTAGCTGTTGTAATGAGTTAATTTTTCACCAACGAGAGAAACTGTGCCCCATGTGATGTTCATTTTAGCTCGCCGGTTAAAATAATGATAGTTTCAAGAAGTCGAAGCATAGACTTATACGCTCTGTAACCTCACCATATTTGTGGAGCATACCTGATAGGCTGATAATCTACCAATGGGATCATCTACATGTTTACTTCAATTGTTCAGTGGAATGGTCAAAAACCGTTCATTGTTATAGATGTGATATGCCTCTTATGACGTAAATTTTTCAAAATTTTTTTTAGACTCTACACCTCCTCCCATCGACCCAAGTTTAGTTCCACTTCAAAATAAACGATCAATATTTATCTATACCTCAAGGTTTCTTGAAATCTTAATGGGATTTAGTGATGTGCACGGTAGGTAGTTTTCACTACCGGAGGTGAAAAACTACCGAAGACTAACTACCGGAGAAACTACCAGCAGTTGTTAAAACCACCGGAGAAACTACCAGTAGTTTTTGGTCATTTCATTCAGAACCCCATAGCCGGGGTCTGTTCTAGTTCTTTGCACGTGGAGAAACT
>FIZR01029677.1:0-18254 GCA_900060175.1 Ferrisia virgata
ATTTGTTTGAGGAGGGAATTTGTTGCCAGAATAGTTGAAACGTGGATAGGTTTTGAGCTTTGATGAACTGTTTTAAGTCGGTAAGAGGGATAGGGATATTTTGGATAGGTCTGTGCAGTGATGAAAAGCCACGAAATCCTTTTTCCCGCATTTCTGTTGCCAAAAATCAAATTAATGACCTCTACAGTTCTCCTTTTCTTCTTTACCAATCTAAAAGATGCTATGATGTGCTGTCTTGCTCGGGCACGATTTTGGTAGTTTTGTTTTTGACATTTCGTCACTGGAAAAATTTTAGTTTTTCACTGAAGACTCAAAAAAACAGGAAAAAAAATCTAAAAATGGACTAAATTACGTGAATTTTAATTGTCAAGGGGAATTTCGGGAAAATTATCTCAATCTGTTGAAATGGGTCTCAATAGACCAGGATAAAATTAACAGCTGTTAGAGTTCATATCCGAATGTTCTGCAGAATTTCAAAAATACTGGAGCAATGAATTTTTTGCTGAAGGCTCCAGCACGCCTGAAAATTGTGATATATCGAATAGTGAGGTTCAGGTTGTGTAGCAATCGAGCTTTTCTTCAATAAATAAATCACTCGATTTCAATTGTTTTCAAATCCTGGAGAAAAAAAATTATTTACGAAGCTTCTAAAACGCCTGAAAAATGTTATAGATTGATTTTCGTGGTCAATATTTAATAGAAACCCTTTTCTCTCCAAGCTATAAGTTGAATAGAATTTAATTTTGAAATCCATATTTTATTTTGCTGTATTTATCAATTACATACATTGCAGTTAGTACAAATTTCCAAAAATTCAAAAATGAACCACACCAGCTGAATATTTGGCTCTGGGATTTTTTTGGACATGCTCTTTCCATATAGTTAAGTTTTTCTCACATTGGAGCCGAACAGTTGAGAATATGCCCTTATCAACATCGTAGATACAGGCGCAGTACGAATAAAAATGTTTAAAAATTGAGCAAAAAAATACAAAAGAGGCTATAACGATTGAATAATTTTTCAAATTTTTAAAAATCGAGATACGAATGAACACCGATTAAGAATACAATTATACCACCAAGACCAGCTAGAGAAATTTAAGACTCCAGAGAATTGGGATCCGATTCGGCTAGTCATCCCAGGAAGCAGTTTGACCCTCATTGAAAAATTCAGAACGGGAAAGAATCGTACTAATTTTCCTCATTCCTGAACCTTTGAAGAAGTCGCTCATTCCGCGAGTTCGACAAATGCGTAGGATCCTGTTTTTTTCTTCTTCTTCATATTTCCGCACTCATCAGACAATCAAGCCAACATAACAGTAATATTAACAATTTAAAAGCCATAAAAATGCTACTTTTGTTGTCACAACAGCCCTTCTCTCCCTTACCTCAACAACAACATTCGTTATGTCTGCTTTACTGCTACCGCAACATACTCGTACTACATATCTTCAATAAAACTGCTTCCGCCTCTCCTTTGTCCAGACTTGAAATATCGTCTGGATCAACTAAATATACTACGTATACAGATACACCCTTACTGTAATACCACTATCCGTGCTCCCCGATTGAGGAGGGTGCTACATTCGATTGATGGCTGCAATCATCCCCTACATCGATCGTATACAGAAACGCCTCTTTCGAATCATCTAAAACCACATATATGTATACGTTGTATACTCTGCAACAGTAACTTGCTGCTTTTCATCTTGATGATGGCTGATGGAATGGAATTATAAATTTAGTACCTACAATTTTCAAATCATAGCTACCGTACTGATACTTAATTTTCATACCCTTGTATTATGTACTTTAGGGTGATTCTTGTTTTATACTTGATGAAAAATTTTTTTCGAATTTTTTCCGTCCCACCCCTCGAAGTTGTTCCTTTTTATGAGAAAATAATTCCCTGAAATTTTTGTCCCTCTAACTTAATAACTGACCCGTGCTTGTAAGTCTTCCAAAATTTTCAAAATCTGAAATTTTTGTGCTAAAACTATTTCAAATGACGGGAAAATTTTTGCCTGCTCTCCTAACAAATAAATGGTACTGTAAAAAAAGATAAAGTTTGTTAGTTTCCATAAAGACATTGTTTTCGTGCATTTTAAAAACTTTCCTCGGATTTTGAAAAAACACCGACGTGGTTAATTTTAATGTGTAATCCCACTAAATGAAATTTTGTGTCCAAAAATCAAAGAGGAATGGAGCTGTGGGTATTAAGAATGATGTGTTTTCGAGAAAAAAAAACGCGACCTTTTGAACTTCACGCCCCCCCTCCCCCCCGAACATTTGTGAGTTTCTACATCTCCTTGTATCATTGGCATTTGAACGTAACATAATTTCTAACTACATACCAGTGTACTAAAAAAAGCTGCAGATCACAAAAATCGAGATTGTTTATTTTAAAAAAAAAAAACTACAATAAACGAACGAGCTTGTTACCCTGAAGGCCCACCCAAAAATATTTCTTATCTCTGAAAAATGAATTCTAAATACCATTGCTCAACATTTTTGCATCACAGTGCAATCAACTTTTTGATTTGGTGATCGTTGAAATTACCTAGTATCTTTAATTATCCCAAATTATTCGAATTCAATATGTAAAGATTAATTTTTGACCTAAACGCATTACGATGCAAAATTTTTGAACAGTAACTAGTATTCAGTATCCATATCTCCAAAGTAAAAAATATTTTTGGACTAACATTTGAGGTAACAGGCTCATTTACTAATTGTTGTCAAAAAAATAAGCATCTCAATTTTTGGGTTAGTTCGCAACTTTTCGAATTTTCCACTTCCTGGTCAATGGTTAAAAATGGTGCAAGGAGATGTAATCACACAAATCGAACTTTTTAGCCTGATTTTCTATGTCATATGGTCAATGAAAACCAGGCGATTACAGTCTATCGACCAACGGCAGATTGGGGGGGGGGGGATATATTAACAAAATCCGTTTTGGGGTTCTAGAAGACCATTAAGAATATATTTAGCCATGTCAGATATTTATTTTTATTTCATTTTTTTTTTCACCGAAAACATTAAAATTATTTACTCTGCTCGATACTGTGACCAACATCGCTTCAATTCGGTCAATAGGCTTAGTTTAGTGGCGGATTAGATATATATGAAAGGGGATAACCTTGGGTCAAAATTCAGTTTTGTCCCATTTCAGGGGAGGGGGTGCTGAGGAGCCAAAAACACAAAAATTGATCCTTTTTGAGTCAATCGATAGAGAATCCGAAGTTGTACAACGTATCCAAAAATCAACTTCCTAGGTCAATTAGGAGGGGAGATATGAGGGTTTTACCCTTTGCTCATCTGAAAAAAGGCTGTTCCTCCCCTATCGCCCCACCAAAATAAGCTACGAAGTTGAAATTTGGTATGGACATGAAGTAGAGGCTCCAGATGTGCTTTTTGAGGGTCCCGACTTTTCAGCTCTTCTAATGCACCCTCTAAAAGCCACAAAAATTTGTTTTTTGGTCAGATTTTCTCATTTTTTGAATCTTTTGAATTTGTTCCTCACATAACTCCCCTCCAAATTGAGCTAGGAAGTTGAAATTATGTATGTACATTGAATAGGAAACCTAGATGTGCCTTTTGGGGGTCTCAACTTTTCAACCCTATTACACCCCTTCACAGCTTCGAATATAGGGTTTTTCATCCAGTTTTGTCTTTTTTTGAGTTTATTCCTCGCATAACTTCCCTCTAAATTGTGCTAGGAAGTTTAAATTAGGCATGTACATTCAGTAGGAGCCCTAATTGTATCTCTTGAGGTTCTCGACTTTTCAGCTTCATTGCACCCCCCTCCCCCCGCCCCGCACAATCCTGACTTGTCTTTTTTTATAATTTCTAATGTTTGTTTCTCGCATAACTCCACTCCAAATTGAGCTAAGAAGTTGAAATTAGGTACGTACATTCAGTAAGAGCTTAGATATGCCTTTTGGTGGTTTTGGCTTTTTAGCCCCATTGACTCCTTTAATCCCTGACAAATCGCGCATAACCTGCTTTGAGCAGCCACAGTTCTTCTCTGGAGCTAGGTGCAAAAAATTCCATATCCAAAGCAAAGTCAACCACCGTCATGAATTTATATATTTTTTCGATTGGCCCTGAGGTACGTCACTTCATTGTTTGTGTGTTTTGCAATTCTTACATTTTTGTAGATCTATGTAAAATTAAATTGCCGATTATACGTACTTTATGCGGGAAGAGAAGGGGGGCTCCCTACACGCCAAAATGTTTATTTCAAAGTTCGGGTAAACTTCTATGATGAGCTTTGTGCTAAGTAAACCAGCTAAAAAAATATACCGAATGGGACGTTTTATTGTAAATAATAATTTTATTTTTATCAATTTTAAGGTTCATTCAACCATCATAGGAAGAGGTTAAATGGTACAAAAACAGTTTTTTGATCAATAAGAAACCATTTCGGACGGTCTGAGCACAAAAATACGAATTAAAAAAAAATTTGCTGCAAATTCCAATTTTTTCATATAGGCTTCCTTATGATACTGAAAGGGGCTCACAGGCATGTGTCAATTTTCGAAAAAAAAATGAATAAATAATAGGGAATGGGGAGGTAGGGGGGAGAAAATTCCTCAAAATTAAAAATAAGCACCACCCTAATGTACTTATATACAAGTGCATTCGAATGATCTTTACATAAAGATTAATCTAAGCATCGCGTCGTCGTTGAGACCTATGAGAAAAACTGGCAAAGTAATATTTTTTCGAAATATCATACTCATTGTACCTATTACTACAATGCCCTATACGCTTGTACCTAGTTTATACCAAAACGATCATAAAAACCTCTTCATACAACACAACATCGAAAACATAAATAACTTATACAGGTGCTATAGCTAAATTACTAGTTACTCTGTCATTGTACTCTCTCGTCTATATATATAAGTATGTATAGCTAGGTCTAGGTACATCCTCCATCCGCAAAGATCACCATCTTCATTCGCAAACTAGCCACATCGCGTACAATGGTGCAAAAAAACCAGAAAAAAATTTATAGCTGATACATCACGTTAAATCGTACAAGTCTTGCAGAAAACGTTTCAAGTAAGCCGCCGCTATTCACCGTTTTCGATTGAGTATTCTTCGGCGGCGTGATGTTGTTGTTGTTGTTGTTTTTTGCAGCTTTATCTGATTACGGCGGGCGTGAAAAATACCTCGATAAATGTCCAGCTGTACGGTATACGAGGAGGATTTTTTTTTCTTTTTTTTTTTTTCATGCGGCTTTCTTCGTGTATATTGTATCTATACACGGGACGAGACCAGGTACCGTGGTCGTAAGTACACGTGAATAATCGAGCCCCCCATAAATTTGCCAATACATCGCTGTATAGCTACCTGCCCACGTTCATCGGTAATTTATACGTATTTTTTTACCCAGCTCGAGCAAAACACTTTATACTATAAGGTCGTACGTACGTTCTTTCGTAACAACGTAAGTAGCTAGCGTATTTGTCTATACGAATGATGAATATCGTTACCTACACGAATGGTTTCATAATTCACACGTTTCCCCTTTCTACTCTTCCTCCTCTATCGTCTTATATTGTAGTACCTAACGAATGTAGGAATATGTATACGCGATATGATGTTATTCGTGCTAAACTGAAAATTACCTGTTCTCAGTGAACTGATGATGGAGTTTATCCACGCACCACCTGAGACTTAAAGCTTACATTAGCTATACTATGTTGTTAGTATTGTATAATTACAGCCGAGTATTTGGTGTGCTGCTTAAATATAACGTATACTTTATATTATTTCTAATTATATTAACGCTCATATTATTTACCTACGTAGATGATGGCATACGTTTCATGCAGACCAATTAATTTTGTTTTAATGAAAAATTTAACTTGGAAGGATTTAAGTTTATAAACGAATTTGTATCATACACGACTCGGATAGTTATAATTTTGACACTGGTTGTTTCCGAGTGAAATTAAGAACTAATCTTGTTTTTCGGACCCATGCAACCGTATTACTAACCCATGAAAAACAACGATAGCAATGGCCAATCTGCGTGCAATCAGCTGTGACTCGACCTTCAGATTCGCCCCATTATTTAGCAATAACTGCTGAAGGAACGCAACGAAGATAATGATTAAAATTAGTAATACGAGAGAAAAAATTCCCAAAATTTGGTGAGAAAATTTACCTCCTCCTTCCCCCTCCTAAATTCTATATTTGGTTCAGAAATAACTTATTTTATGTTTTAATGCTGCATAATTTCATATCTTTAGCGTAGGCTATTTAAAAATTTATAATTCATGTTTGTACTTTTTTCAAAAAAAGAAGAGAAATTTATCATGTGACCAGAGAAATTCTGTTTCCTTTTAGCACGAAATCGCACCGCGATATAGAAATGCACGAGAGCCCCACAATTTTCATTCGAATTCATCCGTTAAATGTCGATTTAATTTGATTTTCTGTGACATATTGTCAATGAGGCTATTACAGTCAATCGACCAACAGCAGTTGGGGGAGGGGGAGGAAGGGAAGGATATCAAATAAATCCATGCTGGGGTACCTTTTTATGCCAATTGGTTGGGAATCAAAAGATGTATAACATATCTACATTTCAACCTCCTGCGTCAATTGAGAGGGGAGATATGAGGGTTTTCCTCCTTTTTGACCCTGAAAAAGGTCTGTTCCTACCCTATCGCCCCACCAAGTTGCGCTAGGAAGTTGAAATTAGGTATGGACATTCAGTTGAGGTGCTAGATATGCTTTTCGATGATTCCGACTTTTTTTTAGCTTCATTGCACCCCCTCATAGCCCCAAAAAAGTGGTTTTTTGATAGGGGTTTCTCATTTTTTTGAGTATTTTGAGTTTGTTCCTCACAAAATCTCCTCCAAATTGAGCTGGGAACTTGAAATTAGGTACGTACATTTAGTAGGGGCCGTAGATGTGGTTTTTGGAGGGTCTCGACTTTTCAGCCCCATTGCACCTCACCTCACAGCTCTAAATGTGTGATTTTTTGTTCGATTTTTCTAATTTTTAAAGTTTGTTTCTGGCATAACTCACCTCGAAATTGGTCTAGAAAGTTGAAATTAGTTATGTCTCGTCTGCGAGAACCCTTCATGTGCCTTTTAGGGGTTTCGACTTTTTAGCCCCATTGAAGCCTTCTGCTCATACTCCTTCAAAATCCTAGCGCGTCGGAGATATTTAAAAAATTTATTCAACTGTAGGTCTAGAAATATTTTTAGAATTGTAGAGGTCTATTTTTCGACATGTTTTCGAGATTTGCAATTAATTTTCTACACCTTTTTACTCGTGTTCGTCAAATTTGTATATGCTTTTTAACGAGTTTTCTTCATAGTTTAGGTCAATTTTCAACAACTTTTCTACAATTTCAGGTTTAATATATGCTACTCTAGTTTGACAAAAATTATGCCCCTCACCCCCCTCCCCATGGGGATAATTTTTCTCGAAAAATTCAAATGAAAAGGGTATGATTTAGTTTGATATCATGATAATACACAATAAAGTGGTTTTCTAAATTTTTTAATTTTGAAACCGGTTCAGTAATTTGCAACCAGTTGTAAAAAATTTCCAAAAAATTAAAGCTACAAAAAAATTTTCAAACAGAAGTTGTTAAACTTTAAACATTGGTCTGCTTTTATTGTACAACCATTTGTCTATTTAGTGCCAGAGAAGAGTTATACCATCCTAAAATGAGGGGTTACTTGACTTTTTCAAAATAATATCACCCTTCTACTCCTAGACAGAAAAAAATTTTTTTTTTTAAAATGACTCATTTTTGACGTTACGTAATCTACAATCGACATTATTTTCACATCTCAATTTTTTGAAATTTTTCAATTTTTGACGATTTGATGTGTCGTTTCTTGTAACCAGTTTCTGATATCTCTGATGCAAAAACGAGATGTAGAAAAAAATCTGAATACAGGTTGCACAGAATTAAAATTCAGTCTTATTTCGTGGTGAAAAATCTCAATCTGTTTCCAATGGGAAGGGGGGGGAGAAATTTAGCAAAATCCGTTTTGGGACCCAGGAAGACCATTGCGACCATTTTTGGCCCTGTCAGTATTTATTTTTATCCCCTCCCCTTATAAAAATCATTAATTCAGCTCGATACCGACCGCAAAATCGCAAAAAATATTCCTTTTTGAGTCAAAATAGACAATCTGAAGTTGCATAACAGGTCCAAAAATCAACTTTCTATGTCAATTAGGAGGAGCAATATGAGGGGTTTTTTCTGTTTTTGACTTTGACTTTAAAAAAGAAATTCTCTTCCCTTATCTCCTTTCTAAAGTGAGCTAGGAAATTGAAATTTGGTATGTAGACTTGGTAGGGGAGTGTCTTTTGGAGGTTTTAACTTATCAGACCCATTGCTCCCTTTTACAGCCTCGAAAACGTGCTTTTTGGTCGAATTTTCTTATTATTTGAGTTTGTTGCTTGCATAGCTTCCCACCAACTTGATCTAGGTGGTTGAAATTTGATATACAGATTTAGTATGGGTTTTTTCGATACGCCTTTTCAGGTTTTCACATATTCATTCCAATATCTAGCCGTACCCTTACCATTGCTCAGGAAAAAACATCCCAGAATGCACTTTTCGATCGTTAAAGTGTTAATTTTATCAAAATTTCACCCTCGTCGCTTCGCTCGAACATTGCAAAACGTACTATTTCATTCATTTATGTAAATTCGAACCCAAAAAATAGAACACCCCATTAAGCTCTTCTTGGTTACGCCACTGTCTTGTGGGTGAAAAAAAAAATAGTACAAATTTTTTGAAGTTTTAATTAGCAATGAATAAGTGCTCTTAATTCGTAGGTTTAGTTTAGTATAATTGAAGTTTTCTAATACCATTCGAAATGGAACCATGTTAACAAATCGTCATTTCCTTCGTCGAAGAAATTTTTCCAGGAAATGCCCAGATCAGCTCGTTACCTACGAGCTCGATTTTTACACATTACGCTTGTCTATCTCTACTTTGAAAAATCTGAAATAAATTTTGCTTATATGTATTTAATTCAGTTTGTAGACGTGAATATTTTGATTTTTTTTTTGGAAATATCCCTATCACTGTACTAATTGATTTATTCTGTGAAGTAAAACCACACACCTTACGACTGATTATTGAACATTGAACGCACTTAGCACGATTCTCGAGTGATTTTCTAATTTCTCGTCGGGTCCATCTTTTAAGCTAACTGCGTTTATTCGTTTTCATCTTTCCGCCACTTTAACGAAACAATTTAACGGCTGCTTAATAATCTCGTATAACGATTCACGTTCCTTCATTTCTTCCTTGCTTGCTTGCTTCAAGTTTGCTGTTCTGTGGTCTGTACAAGTACACAATACGCATATATACATACACGTATATTGCGCGATAATATATGTACATAGCTTTACCATCAAATGACGAGTATTTATTTCCATAATAAACTTAATGATCGGGGTATTCGCCACCATGTTCGAAAAGAAGACCGTCAAGATCGCTACGTACAAACTCGATTCTCTCGATTCTTCCATCGTCGTTCGTATGCATCCACTTCCTGCATAGTCGAAGACTCAACTCAAAGATATAGTTTGCGTAGGAGTTGATAAATCGTCAACATTTATCCGCACAACGTGTGTAGTATCTTCATTTACGTCGAGATGTGGGTGTACAGGTAGGGTAGAAGGGAGTAAGACTACTGTTTCGACTTTTTCTTTCTTTTTAGTTTTTTTTTTTTTTTTTTTTTTTTTTTTTTTTTTTTTTTTTTTTTTTTTTTTTTTTTTTTTTTTTTTTTGTTTAGCTTTTGTTTGTTCTTACGATCGTTTCTATAGTGGTAAAGAATCGAAGAAGAAGATGTTGCTGAATAGTGAACAAGTGAACAATTAGAGGAGTATGCAACTGTGCAATGATGAACTGTGAAAAACGATGCGTTTTTTCTTTTTTGTGTTAAGATTCGTTTGAATTGACTTCTTCCTGATACGTTAATGGAATCGAGCGTCATTAAACGCCACCGAATGAAAGATTAATGATGATGACGCGATAACGACGACGATCACGAATTTATACCTGCGTTTTTTTAAAGATGGACAAATGAAATATGGAAAGAAAAAGTAATCCGACGGTATGATGCATTTTGAGACCGAGCGAAGTTTCATTATAAATTTTGAGCTAATGATCCGAGACTGTAGAGTAACGATTCGATTCGATTCAATTCCGCGCAGGCGTTTATCATTTTTTTTTTTTTTTTTTTATAGACGAATTAATTTCTTATATAAATTCATAGCGTTTCATATATGTAGGTATAGCTACTTAATACGAGCACATAATATCTTTCGAACGATACCGAAAGGCATTTTAGAAAAAAAAAAGAGAGAGAGGTTGAGAGAGGGCGAGAAGGGTCGTAAGTACCTAATATACGTACACATATATGAAACCGCGAATAAAATTAATACCTCTATTTAACAACCCTATAGCGCTTTGATCGAAATATACGTAGGAATAATAAAAAAAAAAAAAAAAGAAAAAGAAAAATAGGAGCTGGCTTGGGTGTAAATACGGCTCACTAAATAGACGGGTTTCGGTAGCCGTCTGTGCCTATAGCAATTATGATAATGTTCGCGGCAAAGGTACCACCACATACGTATTATAAACGTAGAGAGAGATTTATACTTACACGTACAAATCGTATACGCACACGAACACAAACAACCAGAACAGCTGGCCAAACGATTAGAGGTTCTGATTGATAGAATCCTGATTCTTTTCTGGCCTCTTCCTACACCAGCGAGCTGGTATTATGTATACTTTGGTAGCGTAGATTAGACGTTTTTGGCCGGACGTAGAAGCACGTATACCTACTACTACTACTAGTACAGTGTAAAAATTCCATTCTCGATTACCCCTCTCTCGTACCCTACTGTACTGGTGCACTATGCAGTCCTTCGTCCACCAGGCACTCGTACGCCAATGCGTTGAAATTCTCGCTTTGAAAAAGGCCTCCTTCGGTGTGAATCGAAGACCGCTCCTAGACCTATCCATATGAATAGGTAGGTAGTATATATATATATATATATATATATATATATATATAGGCAATATGCATATCTACAATTCTACATGGTACATATATATATCGATATAGGTAGATACGCAGATAGGTTTGTGAGATCTAGGTATAGCGTTGCATATAGCATATGAGTGATCTCAATGCAAGATCGTAAATCATCTCTCTTTCTCTCATTCGTATGTGAGGTTCGATTCTTCCGATAATAATTAATCGCCGCCTCTTACAGCTTAGACTCCCAGGAAGACCGCGTTAAACGATATCCCACACCGTGTTACCTTGTTGTTACTCTCCTTCGGTGTGTGTTCACCTCTCTCTTGTGTGTACCTATTTGCCTTAATATACGTACGATGTTATTTAATGAATTGTCCACGACGTTTCGTCAGCTCTTTTGTAATGTCGACGAGAAGGTACATGAAGAGATATGTGTGTGTGTGTGTGTGGTACACGATATCTTGTGTCAGGGTAGGTATCTTTTCCTTTCAATGTGTGTGTGTTTTTTTCTACTTCTTCTTTTGAAACTGTCGTTTATTATTATGTTCTTCCCCTTCAATGTGTATTGTTTACCGTGCTATAGATATAGGTAGTAGGTAGCTAGGTACCTTGGTAAAAAAAGCTACTGTAAATGGAGCAGGGGTACGACTACGAGAGATGATAGTAAAATTATACAGAGGTTGTGTCCGGAGTCTAGACTAAGCCGCATTTGGCTACGTATCTAATGTCTTAATTGTGATGGTAAAAAGTCAATTTGTTTTTTATGTAACTTGTTTTTTCGATACGTAATATTTGGGTTGACTCGCAAGAAGGTATCAGATTGAGGAAGACTGCAAGAGCGTTCGATATACTCAACGAGTTGATAGGTACATTACAAGATTTGTTACAATAAACGCAGACAACCTTGTCTTGTGCTCGCGTTTTTTAATTTTTATGGCGAAGGTGGGGGGGGAGGGGAGTGGGTCAGTGTGATATATTGAGGGAAAAAGAAGCGAAAATTTGAGCTTAGCGACTACAAATTATTGTTAAAAATCGATATGTCAATTCTTCACTTTTTCCATTTTGTTTTTAAATTTAGACCTTATCAAAAGGAGGAACGAGGGGAGGATTCACACGAGTTGTGAATTAAAAAGATGAGTTGATGTTGAAATTCAACGTCTTCAAGACGCAAAGTATCAATATTTCTATTAATTTTTTCCTTTTTTTTGAATTTTGACTAAAAATTGAGGACCACTTGAATGATTGAAAATCATTAAAAGTTGCGTAAAAATTGACCAAAAATGGATAAAAAGTGAAGGAAATTAATCAAAATTTATGAAAAAATGTTGAAAAAAGGATAAAAATAATTGATCAAATATCACGAATAATGTCAAAAACTAGGTGAAAATTAACCTAAAATATGTAGAAAATCGTTGAAAATCATCGAACATTTGAAAAGAATTGTACACAAATCAGGAAAAATGTTAAATTGGTGAAAATTTACTTGAAATATAAAACAAAAATCAGAAATTGGTTAAAAATGTGATGAAAATGGGTGAAATTCACTCGAATTATAAAGCTACTCATTGAAAATCATCAAACATTGGGTGAAAATTAGATGAAATGAGTAGAAAGTACAAAAAATCGATCAAAAATCACAAAAAAATGTTGAAAAATGAATGAAAATTGATCCGAAATGTGAGAAAAATTGCTGAAAATCATCGGAAATTGGGTTAAAATTCAATAAAAATGAGTAAAAAGTGTAGAAAATTGATGAAAAATCATGGAAAATTGTTAAAGAATGGGTGAAAATTGACCTAAAATATGCAAAAAAATACCAAAAGTCATGAGAAATTGGGTTAAAATTTGATAAGAATGGCTAAAAAGTGCAAAAAATTGATCAAAAATCACAAAAAAATGTCAAAAAGTAAGTGAAAATTGACCTGAAATGTGTAAATAATGATCAAGAGTCACAAAAAAAAGTTGAAAATTTCGTAGAAATAGGGATAAAGTGCAGAAAATTGGTCAACCCCCATGTTGAAATATGGCTGAAAATTGGATTAAATTAAAAAAAAAAAAAATTGAAAATCGTGGAAAACGAGGTAAAAATTTATTAAGTGCGAAAAGTTGTTGAAAAATAGGTTATATCTAAAATATTAAAAAGTTTTAAGCCATCGAAAATTACCTAAAATATCGAAAAAATGGGCAAGAAGTGCAAAAAATTGAACAAAAATCACGAAAAAATGTCGAAAAATTAGTGAAAATGTACCTGAATTGTGAAAAAAAAATCATTGAAAATTGGGTAAAATTTTGATAAAAACAGGTAAAAAATGCAGAAAATTTAAAAAATCGTGACGGTTAAATGTGACGATTTTCACAGAATAACCCTCTCGTCTTCGTGACATGTCCATGTCAAAATGTGAAATTTCTCAAATTTTCATAATTTTTCTCAGAAATGCGAATAATTGATCGAATTTTGATTCGGATTTCCTTTTCAAAGATCAAAAATTCTCCATCTTTACCAAGAAAAGTTGAAAATTTCGTACATTTTATCTTTTGAAAAATTTGTATAAGGTTCGTAAAATTTCAAGTTTTTGTTATTTTTCCTAAAAAATTGAAATCCCAATGCGAATTTTCTAACTTTTAGAGAAAAATTGACCAGCTCTCAAAATTTTTAGAATTGAAATTTGAATTAACTTTTCATTTTTCTGGGGAAAAAAGAAATTAAAAAATTGATATAATTTTCCTCTTTTTCCCAAAAAATGGAAAAATTGATTGAATTTTCATTTTTTACCTAATGAATAATTTTATTTTTTTTGCAAAAATCCTAATTTAAATTTTCATTGCCTACAATTGAATTTTTTTTTGTTGAAAAAAAAAACAAACAAAAAACGATGTTTTTTCAGCCTGATTTTTATCACATAACACAACCATGAGAATTGAAAAAAAGCATTACTTTGCGATGTTTTTTTCCAAATTAAAATTGCAGGTAGGAAGGGTTAAATTGGGCTAAACAATCGAAACCCCCAAATAGCATATGAAGTGTCTTTACAGAAGGGACATACCTAATTTCAATTTGCTAGCCCAATTTGGAGGGGAATTATGCAATGAACAAACTCTAAAAATTTTAAAAATTGATCAAAAAACCAAATGTTTGGGGCTATAAAGAGATGAAATGGGGCTCAAAGGTTGAGACCTTCAAAGGTACATCTGGAGCCTCTACTACATGTACACACTCAATTTCAAGTTCCTGGCTCAATTCAGAGAAGAGTTATGCGAGGAACAAACTCAACAAATTAGAAAAAATGATCAAAAAACCACATTTTGATTCTCTATTAATTGGCTTGAAAATGTGCAATTTTTGCGTTTTTGGCCCCTCAGCAACCTCTCTACTTAATGTGCATGCCAAATTTCAACTTTCTAGCTTATTTTGATGGGGAGAACGGGGAGGAAAAGCCGTTTTTTAAAATCAGAAGAGGGTAACACCCCCATATCTCCCTTCCTAACTGACCTATGAGGTTGATTTTTGGATATGTTATACAACTTCAGATTCTCTATCGATTGACTCGAAAAGGAACGATTAGTATTCCCCCCTCATCTGCCTTTGGTCGATGGACTGTAATATCCTGGTTTTCATTAACCATATGTCATAAAAAATCAGGTTAAAAATAAAGTACTTCAATTTTCATAAAAATTTGAAAAAGTAAAATCATTTTTTTCATTTTTGAAAAAATTGATGGATTTATTGAATTTTCTTCTTGATCTTCCAAAAAAAATGTCCGAAAGAATCGGAAGACAATATGAATCTTTATTTTTACTTTACCTGTACAAATAATACAGTTGTGAACTCGATGTAGTAAATCGCTGCTGACTTCTCTGTCTCCTCTTTCCCTCTTCCCAAACATAACATTCTTAATTTTTCATCTCAGAAACATCGATAAAACGTAATCGTTAAGAAAAAAAATACCTACAATTTTATTTACGATTAGAATACTTAGGAGAAAAAAAATCATAATTTATGCGTTAATTGTCTTTTTCCTTCTTCAATATCTCATCATTCATGCAATTCACGAATTTCCCCGAAAAATATATCCCTTTATAATGTCTATATCTAAATATCTGACCTTTTTCTCGAAAATTATTTCCAGCAATGAATATTCACCTCCAAAATGGTATTCGTCGACCCAAACACCGGAACAGGAGCCAAAATAGAGAAGCTTAAACCGAGCCGGTGAAAATATTCCATTAATCTGGCGGATAAATTGGTTTTCTTCATTTAAACGCGAAGGTAAGTGAAAGAAATGCCATCTTAATTCGAAAAGATTTAACCTTTTAAATGAAAACTTATTAAGAAATGTGTAAATTTATCGAAAAAGCGAACGGAGTTGAATAATAATACTGGGGGAAAAAAAAAGCAAAGATATGGCAAAATTCTAATTTAAATTTTATAGTTTATGAGAAAACCATCATCATCGACGCGGTAAAACTAACGACGACGAGGAAAATATATACCTTGATGGTCTATATGATGTACTTTGTATAAAGAAGTATTTTACGTACAATATTATCCTATCAAGTTGCAAACTGTTTCTGGTCCCTCTCTATAGCGGTTTTTTTAATTGGAAAACGAACTCGAACTATTTGGGTGAATAAAAGTGATACTTGTGGCAGGGTTAGGTATGTAGCTCCTCCTAAATGCAGCAAGATATAAAACGACGACGACGACGACGACGACGAAGATGACGTTTTATATAAATAAAAATACTACCTACCAAGCTAGCTATACGTAATATAAATCTGCTGTTTTTATAAGTATCACCTCTTGCGCTCTTACTTACCTCGTGACACTCAAAAAAAGGAAAAAGAGCTTCGAGTACGATGACAAAATAAACGCGGTCGCGTAAAATAACAACCATAAGTATATAGTACCTGTGTGTATAATGCTTTTGAAAGTATAGAAAATCGCATAAATATACCGTGTACCCAGACTGGATGTACCTAGCTAGTAGCTACCTACTACCTACTACCTACCTATCTATATTGTAAACAGACAACAGCAACGAGGGAAGTCCATCTTTGAAAATTCTCGCCGCTAAAGGAAAGGTACCTACGAGTACGAGTACGAGTACGAGTATATACGATGGGTAGGTAGAGGTACAGCAAAGGGAAAAAAGACGACGATACGATCCGTCTCGACGCGAGATGCTCGTATCATCGTTATTTTATCACACCTGGTTGATTCTTCTTTGCTTTTCTCAAAAGAAAGTGCTTAAAAAAGAGGGATAAATGAGTGTCTCCCGTTTCACCCTACCTACCTACCTACCTACCTAGCTAGCTAGCTAGCTAGTACCTACCAAAACCAAGATACCGACAACTTCAATCATCGTACAGTATACGCTACAAACAAAAGATACACCTACACTATATTATGTAAGTACTACGTGAGATTCGCAAAATCGTTTTTTAATGATCGCGTTAAACCATAAAATAACAGGCAAATATGCACGCGGTCTACTCGAATACGCGAATAATTATCAAAGAAGAAACCTTCCGGTGAAATGGAGAACAACTTTACGTATACATTGAGCGAGCTCCGGAGCCATGGAAAGCTCTCGCGTACAACAGACGAGAGGTGATGATGGATCTCTCTCGTTCGAAATAAGAACATGTGGCGTAGCTCGCTTTGGTAACGCAAAACACTAATCGCATTAATTCGCCGGGGCTTATTCGAGGGCTCCGGCTAATACGTTGGGGAAAGAAAAAAGTAAAGCGAAAAGAAATGATCCCGATAAGGATGGAATTTTCACGCGATAGCGCACCTGTGGATGAATACACGACGAGCGATGGAATGGGAAAAGAAGGGGTGTATTTAAAACGCAGTAATTGACATATTGGATGGATATATTTATACGTCGCGTCGAGTCGCTTCGTTCGTATTATAATGTAATCGAATCTGCGAACGTACTAATACGCGGATGTTGCCGCCCTGGAGCTTTATGATGTGATAGCAGAGCGTACGGTACGCGATGGCGAGGACAGGAAAGCAGTAGAATGCAGGATTTCGACGTTACTTATTTTGCGGATTATTCTCTACGATATGTGTCGAGTACACCTATACATATGCACATAATTATGTATTATTGAAATAACATACGCGATATAGCGCCAAAGCGCTCAGAAGAAAATGAATATCTTCCATGGAGGTGTATGAGGTTGCAGAAGAGAGATTATCTCACCTACGAACAAGATATTAGGTTTGCAAGCATTGCATATTATTTGAGTAATTGGTTACTGTGTAGTAGAGTGATATGGTTTGGTAGGAGGGAGGGGCGGGGAGAGGGTGTAATCGATTACTTTTTTAGGTAGTTTTATTCTACCTACCTTGAAAAAAAAAAAAAATTACACCATAGGAAAATTATGAACGCATAATATTAAAAGAGCATCCTTTCTCTTCAGCTCTGTAATTCATGTAGAGTAGAAAACATTTTTTTGAGAGTGCATAGGATAAGAGGCAGAATGATTATCTTAGGGCTGCAAAATTGAAACCTTCCAAAAAGCACATCTAAAATTATATATACCAAATTTCAATTCCCTAGCGCAATTTTGAGGGGAGATATACGAGAAACGATCTTTTTTCAAGTCCAAAATGGTCTCATATCTTCACTTTTAATTAACGCAGGAGGCTGATTTTTTCGATACATGCTACAACTTTTGATTCTTTATATTGATCGGTTTAAAAACGAACATTTTTTGGATTTTTGACCCTGAGAAACTCTCTCCCTCTCCCCTTCTCAATAATTTAGACCAGGCCCGTAGCCAGGATTTTTTCTGGGGGGGGGGGGGGGCAAAGAGGGGGCAGATTTTTTTTCAACACCAAAAAAAATTTCAAATTCCAATACACTTAAGAATTATAATCTTTTATTTAAAATACAAAATTTAATATAATTGTAATTTTCGATTTTTTCGCGAATTGAATATCTTTAAAAAATTTTCAACGCAAATTTTGCTCAAATGCTTATATATTTTGATTCCGATGTATTTGAAATCCAAAAAACGAAGAATTGAGTTCAAAAAAGTAGACATAATATTCGACGGTAATAATTAATTTAATAAACTACCAAATTAAGCAAATATTATCTTTGTTTGAAAGACAACAACAACGCCCCAGTGTCACCTCACACAGATGCAACTGAATTTAGCGAAAACGAAGTACTGATATCTCTCT
>FIZR01029688.1:0-12412 GCA_900060175.1 Ferrisia virgata
TTTGGAGGGAAGTTATGCGAGGAACGAACTCAAAAAACTCCAAAAATGAGAAAAAGCGATCAAAAAACCACTTGGGGGGGGGGGGGGGGGGGGGGGGGAAGGGGGCTCAAAGGCTTAAACCTTTTGCGAAATAGCAAGGGTGAAAGGTCTGAAAATGTGCATTTAAATTTTCTTGAAAATATTCAAGCCCTCCTCCAGAGGCGTAATCAAAGGGGAGGGGAGTGAGGGTCTGAACCGCCACTCCTTGATTCTGAAACTCGAAAATTTTTTACTCCTTATGTCCCCTGCCTTCACGAATGCTTTCACCACTCTTATTTGATCCTAATTTTCAACTATTACAATTTTCAGTAACGTAAAAACGAGGCAGGCAGAGCAATTTTTTTCATAACGTAAAAATTCATTTTTATACGCGAAAAAACAGTAAATTTCAGCATTTAGTGACTAGAAATACGTCAAAATACTCATTTACCGACCCCTTGTTCTTGAAATTTTCAAAAATTTTCGCGATCGCTTCGTTCAAACTACTACATGTTTTTGCTTTTCTAAAAAGTTTTTAAGCAAATCCCCCCTCTCCAAATCGACAGTTATTACGCCACTGAAGCATTGAATATTTATGTTTGTGCCCTATTGCGTTTCGATTTTCAAAAAAAGTTCAAAAACGACTCACCTTAATACGGTCTCGTACGTACATTACATACACGCAGTAGGTAATTTCAAAGAGAATTTTCAAATGTCACGTCCGATAGATTAATCGACTGTAAATTGTATTGGTAAAATGTTTCAAAAAAGAACATTACCATCGCATGCTACAACGTGTCATAAAAATATTCGCAGAATATGCCTGATACGTACAATCCTACGCAGGTCGGTATTATTTATTTGAAGCAAATCTAATGCAAAAAAGAGCATTAAAAATGAAAAAAAAAAAAAAAATACCATGGCTTAGTAATACGCAGTACGCAGGTATTTCTGAATAATATAGTGATACGAAATCACGCAGATTTATTTTGTTTGAAATTTAAAACGAAACTCGCATACCTTTAATTTCATGTCATAACAGATTAAGTAGGTATAAAGCACACAAATAAAGATAGGATTTTATTGTGAATTAATTTTCATCGTACTCGTATTTACGAAATTTATTTAAATTTAAAATAACCCGAAAGGTAGGTATGTGTACAGGTGGACGTATTCAAATACTAATAAATAGGGAGCATTTTAAACTTGCAGTTTGCAGTTAGCAATTAGTTTAAACTTACTTTCATCCCAATTCGCATAACTGAACTTACAAGTGAAATAGTTACTTTGTTGGCATTCTTTTCAATATGAATGTAATGAAATATGGTGGAAAGATTATGAGAAAAAAAATTCAGTACGCAAACTTTTAGTTAGTGAAGTTCATCTATCGATTTTTGGCGGCTTTTTCAAAAATTAAGAAAGGTAGCGAACTGAGAAACTAATTTTGACTTGGGTAAACTTGTGTTAAATTTGAAAATGTCATGATGATTAATGGTAATAATTTCAACCATCATTAAATGAAAAGGTTGGCTACATTGCAATGCCGAAACTTTCCAACGGTTTCAATCACAATTCACTGTTGCGAGATGAAAAATTTTGGACATGTATTAAAGGTAATAGACCTAATTTAAATACCGCACTACTGAGCAGATACTTGATTTTTTTTTTTTATTTAAAAATATCGACTTTTTACGATCCGCAGTTTTTCAACCAGTCTAATAAGTCAAATTACACTTTCTTTTAGCTCTAATGTATTAAACTACTTTTGTTCTCGAGTTTCGTCAAAATTCTAAATATATATTACGCTTGTTTTTTTTTTTAACTCCAGTTCAATAAAGGCACCGCTAGCCATCTATGTATACTACCTACCTGTAGGCTATTGTATAAATTACACGTCGACAATCATTCGATTAAGCCATTATTTTGCATCGGTTGTGCAAACTTTTATAGGCACGTAGTTCCTGCTTTTGACAACAACATTACAGTTATTCGATTGGTAAAACGTCGAAGCAGTTAAGTGATAAAAACTTCCCAAATATCATTAGTTAGAAATTACATCTAATTTTCTGGCATTCATTTCTAAAAACTTTACAAGATGTTCAAGCGAGGAAAATATCATAAAATACCATTATCCTAGTTCAAACTTTTACTCACAATTCTTAACCGACTTTTTGTTCACGCAGTCGTGAAACAAATAAACGTAATTCTAGGAGTTCTTGATTTCTTAGATAGGCTTTTTGGTGTACTTGATATTTTATTTCGACATTTTAAAATCACGAAGAGGTGCAAACTTATATTCTACATCAACCTGATCTAACCCAAATCTAACCGGTGGTGAATTCAATGCATTTGGTTTCGAGGGAAAAATTTACTATTTTGGGTGGGTAACACACTGATTTTTTTTATTTTAAAATAAGCTTAGTTTTTTTTGAGTTTCAGCTCTTGAAAAACATAACATTGGGGGCTTAAGTATGTCCGATAGAAGGTGTAGGTAAAATTTCGAAAAAATGTAATATTCTAATCGGCTAAAATGCATTTTTTGAGATCTTATGACAAAAAATAAAGAATTTCTACACTCTCAATATTGAATACGGGTCAAATATACGATGGATAAATAAAACAAATCTGAATTTTTTCAAACTCGAGAATAGAGTTACAGCTTGGGCGAGGCGGGGCCGAAAATTTTTCAAAGAATTCCTTTCATTCTCATCTTTTTGTTCAGGAGCAATATGCGGTTGTCTCAACTTGAGCCCAATTTGCTGACTTTTGTCAATTTTACCGATTTTGTCGACGACTGGAGAAGTAGTCCCCCACCCCCATAAATCCGTCTCTCAATTTGACGCATACCTAATAATTCGGAAGTTTCCCCAGTGTTATGTAGCAACGAAAAACGCGAAAGAAAATAATCTGTCGAGGTCTGTTAGGAGGTTTCTATGAATTCTTCCAGTGTGACCATTATCCAGGAAAGGAATTTGACAAAATTGGTAAAAAGTTAAAAAATTGTCCGAGAATCACGAAAAAAAAAAAGTTGAAAAATATGTGAAAATTGACCTATAATATGAAAAAAATCGTTAAGTCATCGAAAATTCATCAAAAATTACAAAAAAAAAGATGAAAATCAAGTAAAAATTTACCTAAAATATTTTGTTAAAAATTTACACAAATGCATAAAAAATGCAGAACATTGATAAAAATCACGAAATATGCCTATTTTTATCAAATTTTTTATGATTTTTTCACTCAAATTTTGATGATTTTTAACGATTTTTTTTTCAAATTCTAGGTCACTTTTCACCAATTTTTCAATATATTTTCGTTGTTTTTTGATCAATTTTCGATAAATTTTTAGCGATTTTTTTTTTTCATATTTTCGGACAATTTTCGCCTCTTTCCCAACATTTTTTCGTGATTTTTGATCAATTTTCGATGAATTTTAGCGATTTTTTTTTAGTATGTTTGGCTGATTTTCACATAATTTTCAACATTTATTCGTGATTTTGAGCTATTTTTTTCAAATCACGTAGTCGTAGTACGTACGTACATGGCTGTGTTGGTATTTTTTACTATCTACTATGAAACAGTCGTATTGTGTTGAGTCAACGTTATGCCCACCCTAACAATCAAATCAAACGATTTGAAATTGAAGTACACCCTTTTCGAATAATTTTGAAAAATGTCTTGACCCACATTCAGAAAATCATCAGTTTATCAACTTTCAACGAATACCTAGCTTTACTGAAAAGGAGTGAGTTTTAATTTCAATAAAATGTAGACTAGAAAACTAGGTAATTTCTCTTTAGAGTATAAAATGTAAGCTACCCACGAATCTAAAGTGCTTATCCACTCGTACGATGTAGCTAAATAAAAATATTGAATTAAAGAAAAATTAATTCCGCATAACGGGGGTATTCGAATGGTGATTTCTTTGTTCCGTATCAAAGTGATATGTAAATGATACGACACTGCGACTCGATTTGTAGGTAGGCCTAGTTATGTGACAAGATGTCACGGTAAAGGCGTAAATTCTCACTTAAAACCCTTGAAGTGTATATTTCCGCGAGCCTTTTGAAAACTACAAAAAGTAAATTTACAGTTCACTGAATGAGTAGGTTACGAAAAGATTAGAGATTTTTCGCATGATATGTCAATGTCGAATACCTCTATCCCGAGATTTTATCTCTCATAAAAATGATGAAAAAAAGAAAAAAGATTTTTCACGGTTCTCGCGAACCTCTACCAAGAGTATCTCTACTGCCTGTACTTATAATACAAATCTTATAAGAGCCAGCAGCTAATAACGCTGCTTTAGCTATTGCATTGCATAATCTAAAAAATAAACGAAACTTTTTTAGAAATTGATTTTTTTGCAAACGATTATTGTAGATATAGGTATAATGAAACACTATGCTCGTATGAAGATTCCAGCTGTTGTAATGGTAACAGATGCGAAATACGAGGTTTATGTGTAAACGTTATTATAAAACAATAGTTTAAAAAAAAAAACTCTCAAGTTTCATGCTTACATTTTTTTAACGTACAATCATTGAAGAATGGCCAGGTAGAGGGAACAGTTTCATCGGGTAAACGTAAGCTTTTTCTCTGTTTTTTGCATATCCATTTTGCTGTAAGAATTGAATATCTTTATCCATATATATTTAATGCCCAAAATTTAGCGCTTCCCTGATTGGTAATTTTACCACAAGTCAATCGTAGCAAGTGCAAAAAAAACGTCGAGCTTTTTTTCAAGCGTGTTGTAATGCGTACTTTTGTATTTTCTAATCGATAGGTATGAACCGTTTTTCTCAGATATACACTTAATATTTGTTCGCATTTTTTTTCATGATATTTTTGATGTTTGTTTTTCTCAGATATACACTTAATATTTGTTCGCATTTTTTTCATGATACTTATGATGTTCGTTTTTCTCAGATGTACACTTAATATTTGTTCGCATTTTTTCATGATACTTTTGATGTTCGTTTTTCTCAGATATATACACTTAATTTTTGTTCGCTTTTTTCATAATATTTTTGATAACTTAAGCGTGAGTACAAACGCGTACTTCAGTGTTAAAAGCCAAAAATTATACAAAATTAGCCGATCAAATCTTATGATTGTCTATCCATGCACTGAGTGATACTAAAAAACCCCTTCCATCAGAGTAAAGAAATGAATTATTAGTAAATGCTTCATTTACATGTATCATAATCTAGGCTCTTAAAATATGAAATGAAGTTCGGCTGAACGAAACTTTTATCAATTAATTTCGATACCTACCTACGTAGTATGTATGTACCTAGCTAGCTACATTATTTTACTATCATATTTATTTTTAAATTACAGCCAAACGATGATGTGAGAACTTTGAAAAACGAAGCACGAAATGCGTTCTAAGAAAAACACCAAATTACCGCCATGACGCTGTCTTCAAACAGAGATCACTAACTGTACCTTCAGTATAAGTAAGTGTTCTAATTGTGCAACCATTTAAAATGTCTAACAAAGTACAAGTATTATGTAGATATATTTTTCATGTGCATTAGCGCCTATCTAATAAAATCGAATACAATAGCGTAAGCCGTAAGTAATGAGCAAATAAAGTTCGCTAGAAGTACGCAGGTAATAATGAAGCCATTTATGCTAAACAATGGGGAAAAAAAAAAACATTAAGAAAGCTTACTTATTTGATATCACTTCAGTGTTAACGTAAAGGCAATATTTTCTGGTGTTATAACATTGAAAGCCGACATTCCATTGCAACTGTATTCGTAAAAATTACAAAAAATAATGACAGTTTTCAATAAACTGGGTGTTGAAAAAATTTATTTCAATTTTCACGGTTCACTGAATTACCAAAATTATACAGCTTTTCTACGTATGTATAATTATGTAATGTATGTAGAGCTTACAGAACGTCTTTATCGATTTGAAATAACTTTCTTATTTATGCTTCAATGTGTATTATTGGAATTTTAATTATGAAATTCGTAAATTTTTTTTTTATTTCGTATTTCATAATTAGACAGTAAGCATACTTACATATGAATTGGAAAAAAAACAAATTCAATAAGTACGATATTTCATAAAGCTTTCATTTCATTTCAATAGTGAAGATATGAACGATATGTGCGATAAAATTTCTAAAAATACCAATACGTTTCCTTTTTTCATAGAAAAATTTTACACATTAAATGTGTATAACATACCTATTGGTAATATAAACTATACCTCCGTAGTACCTACGATTGTATCCATGAATCGTATCGCTGGGTAGGAATAATTTTATTTCCGACTTGTTTATTCTAATTTGATGCTGAACATAGTGGAATGGAATATCGCTGTCGAATTATCAGATGAAAAAAGCTATTGCCAAGTGATTGGTATATTATTAGGTCATTTTGTTGAGTGAAAAAAAACTCGTTCATTTTCCATTTCTTTGTTTAAAAGAACGCAATTGTAAATCTTAATTAATACTACGGTAAAGTTTAAAAATGATCACGTTATACTCGAAGAAATGTGTGCGTGAAAAACATACCAAAAAATATTAACATTTTTTTCTCCGTGTAAGAATTCACAAAAAAAAAAAAAAAAAAAAAAAAAAAAAAATTGGGGGGGGAAAAATTTAAAAAAAAAAAAAAAAAAAAAAAAAAAACAAATTGTGGAGAGTAAAATTTCAAAAATTGGTAACGTGCTTTTAAACTTTTTACAGAGCAATTCTTCGCGATATCGAGATTTTTTTAATCATAATGCTCATAAGAAAAATTATCAAAAAGGCCATCAAATTATAAATACAAGTTCTTGTAAACTTGACTGCACGAAAATTTCGATCACATCGCAAACCGTTGACCGAATTAGAAATTTAAGGACACAATTATCGATTAGAAATTTTATTATCTATAATTTTACTTCGGTGTAAAAATTTTTTAGAACGTTCGCTTCTCGAGTAATTTTGAAAAATATGTCAATCTATGTTCAGAAAATCATCGACTTACGATTTCAACGAATCTATATCAACGATTCGACATTAAAAAAACATATTCTTACGGGAGAACTCTTTTTAATTTTTCTTCACATGGCTTAAATGAAAAAAAATTGAGCCTGATTTTTATGAATTAAGAACGTATTCGAATTGCCTCCACATAGAATAAAAAAAGGAACGTTCTAAGATGTTTTTTCTGGAACAGTGGTAAGGGTATAGGTAAATATTGGAGCAGTGTCGTATGTAAATACGTTTCATGGGGGGGGGGGGGGTCAACATTGGATGGTAGTACAGTAATTTTTTTTTTGAATATGTATCCAATAATAAAGTAAATAAGAAGTACATATAAGTGTGCTTCAGCGAAGCGAGGGCAAAATTACAATTTTTTAGCCACCAAAAATACATTTCTTAAGATTTTACGACAAAAAATGAAGAATGTTTAGGATTTCAGTTTTTAATCTATATCTCCAATTTTTAATTTTTCAAATCCAAATGGGGGGAGGGGGATTGAATCAGAAAAACCCGACCTAAATACGCCACTGTACCAAAGTGAATAGCTGAAACCCTCGATAGATACATCTAAAACCAATACTAAACCTGCATACCAAATTTCAATCCGCGGGATCAAGTTGGAAGAGAGTTATGCGAAAAACAAACTCAAAACATGAGAAAACTCGCCCAAAAAACCACATTTCGAGGCAATAGGAGGGTTTCAATGAGTCTAAAAAGTCTAATCTTCCGACAGGCACATATGTGTTCTTTAATAAAAGTATATAACAAATTTCAGGGATGATAAGAGAGAAACAGCTATTCAAGGTCAAAAAGGGGACTCCCTCTTAATTGACATTGGAAACTGATTTTTGAATATGCTATACAACTTTGGATTATCTATCGAATGACTTGAAAAGGAATAATTTTAGCGATCTTAGCCCCTCAGCACCCTCCTCTGATTTGGGAATAACTGAATTTTTACCCAAGATCATCCCCATTTCAGAATATCAAATCTATTGCCAAATTAACTAGGGGACCTTCTCAACTGTCCGGTTCCGATTCGAACGAAACTTAACTAGTTTGAAACAGCATGTCGAAAAAACTGTGGAACCAAATTTTCAGCTGCTGAAGTTCATTTTTGGATTTTCGGCGAATTTTTGAAAATTTGTTTCCTATACACAGCTGAAAAATACATCGAAAATATATTTCACAAAACACGATCTTTTGAAGTTATAATGGAGAAAATCGAGTTAGTACCTAATATCAACCATGCGAATCGATCTATCTTATTTTTGAGATGTTTTGGAGGTTCCAAAACATACATTTATTTTTAAAAAAAAACTTGATAGTTACTACGTAACGTGGACCACTGGACCTCGAAATTCAAGATATCAAAATTTCCAAATGTTCTAGAGCTTCCAGCAAAAATTTTTTTCTCGCGGATTTTCAAAATGCTCCAGAACGGTCAGTGAAAATTATATCTCCACCTAGTGGGACCTATTCAAACGGATTTAAGTGGTTTTTCTGGAATTTCCAGCCAGGCAGTTGAAAAAAATGGGGGGGGGGGTTAAGTGAAAAAGAAGTAAATTAAAAATTCGAAAACACGTCAAGGCTTTTTAACAAAAATTAGTATACATGTTACTATAGGTCTTCCGAATTGATCTAACCTATTTTCCCAGCTTTCTAGAGCTTCCAGCAAATGTTTTAATTTCTCTAAGATTTTTAAAGCGCTCCGTGATAGCCGGATATGAATTTCAGCAGATGAAAATTTTATCCCCGCCTATTGGGACCTATTCAAATGGATTTAAGTGGTTTTACTGGAATTTTCTGCTGGACAGTTGAAAAAAGGTTTTTGTGGGTCGATTTTTAAGTAAAAAAGAAATAACGAATTAAAAAATTCAAAATTCGAAAATTCGTCAACGTTTTTCAACAAAAATTAGTATACATGCTAATACAGGTCTCCCAAATCGATCTAACCCATTTTCCAAGCGTTTTGAAGCCTCCAGCAAGCCTTTCTGGAGAATTTTGAAAATCCTGGAGAAATTATTTGATTGGAAACCGCTTTACTGCAAAAATTAACAATAAAAGAAAAATGTGTACAATGTTAATGGCCTGTCGAATCTTATATTTTTACATTGACTATAAATTCCAGAAAAATTAATATTTTCTGTGATAAACGTTCAAAACTTTAACGATCATGATATTTTTACAGCAACATTTCAAATTTACATTCTACAAACTGAATGACGTAGAAATATGATTAAGTATCTTATACATAATAATTTAAACCTACATCAAAAATGATAAAAACTGTAAACTCGATCGTAAATATAAAATACCGCCCTTATTATCGTTCTGAGGTTTCTCCCGAAATTTAAATTTCTCTGCATTCGAAATATTTTGCTAAAACATGACTGCGAGTAAATATAGGTACCTAAGCATCTTACCTACATACTTAATGTTAATCTAGTCTCAACACTCGCACAATTTCGCACGAATAATGTTTTTACTGCTTTTAAAAGCAAGCACATGCACAAACCTACAGTGCGATTTCGTTTAATCGACTCATCGTGAACACTAAACAGATTCGATATTAACAAGTCAGTAAAATATAACCAAGTTATTTAAAAATAATTATACCAGCATTAGGTAAATTAAAAGTACGATTCATCATGCCCACTACAGTAGGTCTAGGTACACCTCCATAATTTATGGTAGGTAAATAGTCCGTGAAACTTAACACTATAGTTTTATTTCGCAATTTTACTTGTTTCGTTCGTTTAAATTCAAAACAGATGTACGTATTTAGAAATTTTTTTCTCATTTTCTTGCAAACAAAACAAACTGATTGCACAATCGATTTATTTGCAAGAATACTGTCAGAAAAGGGTTCAGTCCAGACAGACGCCTAAAATTAATTATCCGTGCACATTTTCCCTAAATTTTCTCTGTAGTAGGCGGTTTTACACATTTTGAATTTTTAGCGTACTTTTTGCATGCAAAATGACGTAAATTTCTTAAATTGTTTCTATTCGATTCTTATACGAGTTTGTACTCTTTTTGGAATAGATTATATGTTGTTCGTGATCTGCTTGCGTTAATATTGAAATAGGAAAAATCCAAATTAAGGTTGAATAAGTAAATATCATTCCTTTTTCTCAACCTTATAAATTTCCTTGCACGTTTTTAAAATTGAAATATTGGAATAATATATTATTTTAATTGCCAACTTTGCGTTTGTAATTGGTGTGTACTAGAGTTGGTAGATTTTTTCAAATTTTAGAAAATTGACAACAAATAGGGCTTAATAGTTGCCAAATGACCTCAAACTAATGTGGTAAAAATTTTAGCCCTCGAAGTTCAAATTTGCCTTTACCAACGTAGAGATAAACAAATATCCGGTCTTACGAATCCGATTTTCGATTCGGATAATAACCGTTTATCCGGGTTGTCTATCCGGTTTGCTTGAGAATCTGGGTACCAATAATTTCCATAAATTGTAAACAAACTTTTTTCAAAAAATTTTATTAGAAATAGGTTTAATAGTGTTATTTTTATCCAAAATAATCAAAAAGGATGATTTTTCATTTTAATTCTCTTTTTGGGGATGCCAAAAGAACGTTATTGTTCAGACCTTTTGAAATTTTTTTAAATAATTCGATTTTGAAAAAATTCCAATTGAAATACATAGGTCTAGTACAGCTCTCTAGATGCATTGAAGTCACCAGAAGCATTTTTTCACTTCTAGGAATCAAAAGAAATAACGTATTTCTCATAAAATGAAGATATTTAAAAACGACTGAAAGAATTGAAGGAAGAAAAAAATCGTCGCAAATGGCTTAGATGGGTTAAAATAACACTGCATTAGATTCGTTTTAATTGAAATTTTTTCAAAATCTCGAATTTTTTCCAAATTATTTTAAAATATATTAAAAAGTGTGAAAAATAACGGATTTTTAGCCATCTTCAAAAACAGAGTACACATGAAAAATTATCATTGGTGATTAATTTAGGTAAAAATATTTTTTACAATTTTTGCTAATTTTTTTAGCCGTGAGCTTTTGTTGGAACGAATAAATTTAAACTTTAAAGGCTAAAATTTTTAACACATTAATTTGAGGTCATTTGGCAACTATTAGACCCTACTTTATGTTAATTTTCCAAACTTTGCAGAAATCGATGCACCTTGCTAGTGTCTAGCTGTCTACCGAGCACATTAGGGTGGAATAAAAAAAAAAATACCTCGGATTTTGACCAAACTTCCGGAGGTGGTTGACTTCGAGTTGAAAATCCACCATACAAAATTTTGTGTTCCTAGCTCAAAGGGTGGTGGAGCTGTGAGTCCTCAAAGTAGGATAATTTTCGAAAAAAATGTAGTTTTTCGTCATTTACACCCCCTAAAAATGGTGTAGAGCCTCGGTCATAAGGTTAAAAGGATGCGGTTTGAGATTCTGTAGTCTTTTGAAGTAACTATTAACTCGTATACACATAAACACTATTCGGTGGACCGAATTTCGTTTTTTTTTTTGAAAATCTGCAAAGGACGACATTGAAAGAAATTTTTTTGAGAAACGCTTCCCTGAAATGGACGTAGAACATCAATTACAGATTATTGAGTGCAATATTTCAATATTCTATTCCTCATAGATGATTTTTCAAGAGTGCTTAAAGAATGGTTTTTTATTGTTTTTTCAAAAAAATTTTCATATCATTGAATAAATTTTTTTCGGTAAATTTTTCGTAAAATAGACCAAGTACCCACTGGGAGGTTTCAATTTTAGTTTTTTTTTCGAAATTTGGCGGTGGATGTGGAAAAAAAGTTCGGAAATTATGTCCAATCAATGTGGTGAAATTTGGGATCTGTAACTTGACCCTTACCTCATTCCCTCTTAATTTAAAATTTCAAAATTCAAGTGAAAAATGAAAAAAAAAATTATTTTTTTGATTTTTTTTTTGCTAACGTGTCATAGTAAACCAAATGAAACCAAAAAAATACTTTTCGAAATTTTTTTTTTGTTTTGCAGGGGCTCCAAAACCATGTTTAAAAATGAAAAAAGTCGAATACTTCTAATTTTTTTGAAACTAAAAAGAAAAATAATATATTCTATTATTATGCTATGAAAAATGACGAGAATTCGTATTTTTACTTCATTATCTTAAAAAAATTTTAAATACTTGATGTTTTCCATTGTTAAACAAATTTTTTTTTTTTTAACGTCATGCCTTGCAACGAAGGCTAGAAACGTATTGAAGGGATAGTTGTTTAAAGAAGGGGTTTTAGTCCAGTTTTGGTCACAAAGGATAGTAGATTTTGAATTTTTTGACGATCATTAGCCAAGACTTATACTGGATCGTTTGATGTAAGAAATAGGATTCTTTCTCGGTGATACTTGGGACATTCGAAGAGTATATGAGTTATGGTGA
>FIZR01029689.1:0-11772 GCA_900060175.1 Ferrisia virgata
CACAAAAAAAAAAAAAAAAAAAAAAAAAAATGACAACCCATTTGATCTGATATACTACGTTGGTTGAACGATTTGTAATTTATGTTTACTCTGTCATTTCCGCGGATGCGGTTATCGAGAAAAAAAGAAAAAGACACAGCTATTTTAGTATAAAGGAAATTTTTATACGACAGCAATTTCTAAAATTCTAATACCAATTGGCTTCGTGGTACATATATTTTCAAGGTTTGTCGCTTCTTTTATCGCGTTTATACACCATTTTATTAGATATGTAATACATACATATATATTGTACGAGTACATATTACGCTGATATTGAAACAACCTTACAGTAGTTTACAATGGTGTGTTTTAAACCCTTAAGTACTTATGTATACGTATATCACTGTGTATATCTTGCATAAGAAATATATCTACTCTGGTCCCTTTGAGAGAATGAAATAATAGTACGGTACAAGCGAAACCTGCTCATTGATTTTGGCGTTATAAATGAAACCATCAATCAACATGTTCATTGCACTCGTAAAATAGCCGCATTAATTTAGACTGCTGCTGCAACACTCAAGTTAACGTTATCAAGTTTATACGCTTCCCTCCGCTTCGTGTGCCATTCGATCGACAAACTCTTACATTAAGGATTGATCGTATACGCGAATATATACCTCTCTGAATTAAGTACCTTCAGTTCGTAATCGTATACGACTATGTATAAATGTATAAATGAAATATCTACCAACACATTTTGCACGGTTAAGATGTAAATTTAAAGCGATTGCTTTACCAATGTTGGCCAGATTATGTCGTAATGACTTCGGATACGTTAACTGACCTACAGTAGATCGGCACTTAATGCATTGTTGGGCTAGTTTAATTTTCTACGAAAGCCAAACAACAATTGCAACAGACAAGTTATAACCCTGCCTCGAGAAGAAGACACCTACAATATAAAGAAATCCCAATTTTTCAACCTGTTTGATACCTACCCTACCTACGTTACTTTTCGAACTTGGGGTAAGTGAATTGGTATTGTACTGAAATTATGGAAAATTATGGGTTGAGAACAGGGATGGAAAAACAACGAAGAACCGAGAACCAGAAACGTATAAGAAAAAAGAACAATAAAGCTTAATGATCGAAGAACAAAACAAAAACAAGAACGATGAAAGCAATTCCATCATTTTCAAAGAACACAAAACAACCTTAAAAATCATTTGGAAGAACATTAATAAGAACAAAAACAATTAATTTTTCTGGTTTTTTTCTTCTTTTTTTTTTGAATTTCAGCAAAAAATTCCTTTGTTTGTTGTAATTTAAGCGCAGTTTTAGTGACTTTTTTCTCAGATCTTACTTTTGTTTTCATTAACTTTTTCGTCGATTTGACGACTTTTTGACAAATTTTCAAAAATTTGGGTAGGGGAGAGGGTCAAGTTGTCGAGCAAAAACTAATAAGAACGAGAACACAGAATCGAGCCAACCCATATAAAGAACAAGAACAGAAAACAAGAACAATACTACAAAAAGTGTGAAGAACAAGAAGTAAACTAGAACGAAGTTTACAAATACTGAATAAAAACAAAACTAACAAGAACGACAATTTTTATTCATGAGAACAGTAACAAGAATAAGAACCAAAATTCATGAAAGCTTTTGACCGCAAGAATCACTCCCCACTCTACCTTCTCCTTCCCTCGCCTTTCGCCACCACAGCATGTTAGAAAATAGAATCCAATCTTGATATGTATGAAAAGCAAAAAGCTCGAATCAATTTTTAAAGAAATAAAAAAAAGCATCACCTTAAACGTGATTCTTATGCATTGGGAAAATATTCGAATTGCCCACTCGTAGAATAAAAAAAGGAGTGCTCTGGGATTTTTTTTTTTTTTTTTTTAATAGAATTAGGGGTACAGGTAGATATTGGAGTGGATAAGGGATTTTTCCACTGTTAACTTCAATTTCAGAACAAATAAGACGGTTTTGAAACGCTACAGAAAAACCACTAACCTAAAACAGTTAAAAAATGACTAGTGTAAAATAATTTCAATGACATGAGGTAATTTTTCGGGGGGGGGGGGGATCAGGTTCAAACGGTGTCCTACAAGCCCCCTCAACATTTTCAAATCAGGTTCAAACGGTGTCCTACAAACTCCCTCAAAGTTTTCAAAGTCCATTCAAAGATCAGATTCGAAGTCTGGAAAATTTGAAAAACTTGAATTGTGAAAAAAAATCGACCAAAAACTCGCGAAGAAAAAAAATTAACATAAAAACACCCCCTAAAATACATTTTACATTGCTCCTTCCATAGCGACAGTACCTTAAGAACCTCTCGAAATTTAATATTGAGACCCGTGGGGCAAATCGCCGATTTTCTATCATAATGCAAAAAAAACAAACAAAGTAACACGTTCTATCCAGCCAAGATGCATGCGAGGAGGGGGGTGACAAGGAAATCCATTTTCGGGGAAGTCAAAATACCATTAAGACCATTTTTAAAAATGTCAGCTGATGTTTGCAATGTAGAAAGAGGTTAAAATTTGCAACATTTCGTGTACAAAGCGAGTCTTCTTTGATTCTAATGAAATGCGTATTTGCGGCGAACCGAGTAGGCAATTCTATTAACCTGTATACTGCTAGTCGAGCAGAGTTATCCTTGTAATAGGCGAATGTCGAGTAGGCTAAAATTTTATAAATAACACATTCCAGAAATTTTTTTTAAATCGACATCCACCCCCCCCCCCCTTCCTCTGCATTTGTTCAAAAAAATAGCTTTTGAAGATATTTACTACTTTTGTATCTTTATCGCTAAATTATAATTTTGAAATTTTTTGCAATGCTTGTTTCTCTACATTGGAATTATATTTTAAAAAAATGAATTTTTAGTCAATGTTTGTTATACTCTCTTTTAACCTCACCCTACTAAAATTAAATCAACTTTCAATTTTTTATAAAATTTTGAAGTTACGTGATTTATTACAAGTTTTGTATCAAAAAAAAAACACCCACCCCGTTGAAAGAAGGAGCAGAAGAAGATCAAGAAGGAGACTTATCGATATCTTAGACTCTTCTTCAGCAAACCCCCTCCCCCGTCTCCCAACAGAAAACCAACTGATCTAACGCAGATATGAATGTAACGGCGACTGCTCATTATGAAGTCAGAAGGGGAGAGGGGAGATGATTTTAGACTGAATAGTCGAAATCCTCCACAATATAGATCTAAGACTTCTACTGCATTCTTGAGCTAAATTTTAACTATTAGCTATATTAAGGGAAGGGAGAAATGTGCTTCATAAACACTCAGAAAACACAAAATCTACTTTTTCAAGGCTATGCAGATGCACGGGCTAAAAAGTTAAACTTTCTGAAAAAATAGATCTGGGACCCTAACTAAACCACTTTCCAAATTTTACTGAATTGGAACCCAACATTTTTCAAGATAAAAAAGGGTAGAAAACATACCTCCAATGCTAATTTATCCGGCGAATTTATTTTCGCTTGCGTTATACAACTTGTGATTTTCTGTCGATTGGGGCTAGAAAAAATTATTTTTGCCCCACAGCACAAGCTCCTCAAATATTGAACATGGCTTAATTTTGACTTGGAGTTATTAACCGAGTAAATGATTCTCATATTTGGGGGGAAATAGAACAAATAAACAGAATCAATATTCAACATGACCAAAAATTTTTTCTTTAGTCTTTCAGGACTTTGAAATGAATTTTGTTTAGAATACAGGTTAATCTTTTTCACAATATAACGGCAAAAACTTAACCAAAGTTTTAGTCCTGAAAACCATTATATTACTGTATTTTTGAAAATTTCAAAAACCACGCGCGAAGGTTTTCTACGGATCTGAAAAAAGATGAAAGAAGATTCCAAAACAGGAACGTCGACATCACCCATGATTTTATTAGATGTATCCATTACTTGCAGTAGCATTTACAGTGAAACATCTCCTAACGAAATTTAAACTTCATAAAACACGCCATAAAAAAAGTCTATAGTAAATTTATACTTATATATATATTTTTCGTTTTCGAAGACAGGTGGTTTTTCTTGTAAAACTATCCGTTAGTTTATCTTTGTCACTGTTTTATGAGCGCGTAAAACGAACGAAAAAAGGTGTAGTTTTACTAAAGTGAAAAAAAAAAAAAAAATTGAAAGTCGACCCTTTGATCTAAACGATTGAATCGATAAGGAGTGGCTATCGAATTTTTTTCTTTTCTCCATTTTTTCTGGTACTTTTCTTTCATCTCGTTCGACGAATAATATCGCCTTTGAAAACTTCCTACAACTATCAAATCGACTTTAACGGAGGTATTTTTCCGAAAAATGAGACTCGCTCGTGCGAAATTTTTCGCCACCTTGGAAGCAATAATTTATAAGCTACTTATAGGCTACGTTAATTTTTCAATTCAAATTTTCAATTCGAAATATTTATCGTGAATGTACGTACCCGCCTCGCACCCCTGTCTCTTGGTCACATCCTACGATACTGAACACAGTAAACGTTTTTATATTTTTTTTTATTCGGTAAAAAGCAACCGAACGCTTTTGGCCATTCTCTCGAGATGATTTTCATCGCGTGTAATTTATCTCGAGCCGGATTAAAATTTGATAATTTGCCTTGAAAAATATACCCGAACTGATGCATAAACAAAAGATATAAAATTATATCATCGGCATTTATGTAGCTACATGCTTCGCAGATTCATTCAGTATTAAAAAACAAATCAACCTTAATTACGACCAATTTAACGAGTTGTTCGATGACAAAAAAATGCAAACAAGATGGATCTTCTCATCGTCGCTAACACTGGAAGGGAAATTTTTTTCGTGTATATATGTAAATAATAATAAAACCAAATTACACGCTCGTATTGACGACTAAATGCGAACGTTGTCGTAAAAAATTATAGCCAAGATATAATATCGAATAGTACGTCGTAAACGAAACGAATAATAATATCATTTTATAAAAACCCTTTGTAAATATAGCGCGCTGTACAACAGGGAAATTATTGTTCGAAAGCATCTTTCTAATGACTGCATAATGATGAGAAAGAAAACAGATGCGAACGGCTGTATTAAAAAAATTTTAAGGGATCGCTCGAAATATATGATGACGTTTAAAGAAGATGCCATGCCATTTCGTGGCTGTACCAGCGAAATTTTTCTTTTCCCTATTTCTAAGCTAATACTCAACCCGAAAATATTTACTACTTCAAGTCTAAATGCGCGTTAAAATGAAAAAACAATCCCACGTGCTTTAATGACGAAAGTATTGCATCTAATGTGAACCAAATTTCGTGTAAAATTGTATGTCGTCTCGTACCTACCAACCTACTACCTACACTTAAAGTATAATAACCTTGAAACAACAGATTGTTCGCAAAAGGATACATATTGTGTTTGTTACTCGGATAAAATGCTTTTTCAACTGTTACTCCTTTTACTTCCATTATTATGTTATGCTACTTTTAATTATACTTAAGAAGTTAAGATGGCCGGCGTACGAATCATACAATCAACTAATTCAGCATCACCTTGCCAAGTTTTACATTAGACCACGAACAACGTGTATACTATACGATGAAATTGAACAGACTTTAAGATTAAGTATTAGAAATTTTCAAGGATATGCTAAACGACATTTTGGTTATACGGTGTAAAACATACGCTTTACATTTCGTGAACAAAAACATTAGAAATGTTGAAGCAATTCATCACCAACAGCACTGAAGTACGTAAAATATCATCCCTTTGGGCTATTATCAATATTATACGAGTATTTCAAACTTTCTTTCATTACTTTAACTTTCTCTCTATCGCTCTCTTCCTCTCTGCATACACGTTTATGTTTATGCATACAACTCATTAAACTTATCTCATTCAGCTTTCTAAATAGTAAGAACAGATTTATACGTATTATTTCTAGACAAATAATATCCTCTCCTCCTATCTCTACCAATTATCAAAAAAGTAATACAAATATTCTACGACCTGCCTAAATATAAGAAACAGCATGTGAAGAAGATGTAGACAATAAATTTGAACCATAACAGTACCCATGCTGCACGTTGATCGCGATTTTTCACATATTTGCGAGCAAAGACAATTTCTAAAATTTTGAAACATAAGGAAAGTACTGATCAACGACAAAAAAAGTACCTTTTAAAAGAGGAGATTGTTAAAAATATCTATCATCAACGTATACAGGGTGTTTCATCTGAATAGTACCCCCTTCATACCACAAGTAGAGCAACACAAGATGGACTCATGTAGCATGGATTGACTATCCAAAATATTGCAGGGGCTGTGCTACAGGTTTTTAAATTTTTCAACTTCAAGAAATTTTAGAGCAATTTTTAAAAAATTCCAATTTATGAACTAAAAATGGTAGAAATTTCCAGTTTACGCTAAAATGTGACAAATACAATGTAGTATTTGTGGTAAAAAAAAAAGGGTCATAGATTGTGTAGTTCGTAAAATACAATGAATTTAATGTAAAAAGATGATTGAAGAATTTGATAATTTTCTAAATTTTTGTTCATAAATTTTTAAAAACCTTTTTCAAGTACCCAAATAAAAAATTTTTCTTGAAGTAACAGGGTACCCTCTACCATTTGGCAAGATTAACTTAATTTTTCAATAATCTTTTTACATGAAATTCGTCGTATTTTCCGAATTTCACAATCTATGACCCTAATTTTTTTTTATTGTAATTTGTCACATTTTGGCGTAAACTGGAAATTTATACCACTTTTAGTTCTTAAATTGGAAATTTTTAAAAATTGCTCTAAATTTGTTGAAAACAAAAAATTCAAATGCCTGTAGCACAGCCCTTGCAATGTTTTGGATAGACAACCCGTGTTACATGGGTCCAACTTGTGTTGCTCTACTTGTGATATGAAGGGGGTACTATCGAGATAAAACACCGTGTATTACTCCAAGAGTCTACACAGTACCGGGTGTTTCGCATTAATCTCCTTTCCCTTATACCAGCGATAGGGCAACTCATGAGACTTACATGTATAATGGGTAGCATACCTAAAAATCAAAGGAGCTGAGATATGCTATTTTCAAAATTTCATATTCGCTCAAAGCTGTCGCTCACTTTGAAAATCTATAGAAAAAAATTAATAATGATGAAAATTCGCAGTTTGCTCTAAAACATAGAATAGACTCTCAAGTATGTGTGGTATAAAAATCGCAAGTGGGGATGAAGTAGTTCGTTAAATAAGACAAAATGAATACAAAAAAACATGACTAAACATTTGTAACTTTTTTAGTTTTTTGAGAATTTACCTTGTAGCATAATCCTATTTACAAAAAAAATGTTTTCTTTAATTCCCCATTTTTTCTCCGTTATTCAATAAGATGCTTATAATAGCCTTTTCAAAAATTATTCACAAAGAACTAGAAGAATTACAAATTTTTAGTCATATTTTATTGAATTAATTTTGTCGTGTTTCACGAACCATTTCCCCTCCACCCTTGAATTTTATACCCCACATACTCAAGATTGTGCATCGACGATATATCGGGATATCAATATTTTCTCAAAATACCAAACAAATATCGTATCGAAATTTTTCTTTTCGATATTCCTAGGTATCGATATTTTTTACTCAATATCGAAGTTCGATAATTTTTTACGTTTTTTAGCCTAATTTTCTATGCCATATTGTCAATGAAAACCAGGGTATCACAGTCTATCAAACAACGGTGTATGAGGGGGGAATATCAACAAAACTGGTTTTTGGGGTCCTAGATGACAATTAGGACAATTTTTAGCCATGTCGGATATTTATTATTATTTTCATCTACGAATATTAAAATCATTTACTCCACTCAATACTGACCAAAATCGCTCCAATTTGGTCAATCAGCTGAGTTTGACGGTGAATTAAATTAATATGAAAGGGGATGAAGTTGGGTCAAAATACAGTTATGCCTCAATTTGGAGGAGAGGGTGCTGAGGGGCTGAAAACGCAAAAATTTTTATTTTCTAAACCAATGGATAGAGAACCCCTAAGTTGTGTAACATATCCAAAAATCCGCCTCCTAAGTCAATTAGGAGGGGAGTTAAGGGGGTTTTCCACTTTTTGACTCTAAAAAAAGAGATGTTCCTGCCCTATCTCGCCATCAATTTGAACTAGAAACTTGAAATTAGGTATGTATATTTAGTGAGTGTTCCAGATGTGTTTTCGGGGGGGGGGGGGTCCAACATTTCAGTTCCATTTCCCCCGCTCACAGTCGCAAGGAAGTGTTTTTCTGATCAATTTTTCTCATTTTTCTTATTTTTCAAGTTCCATTCCTCGCATAACTCCCCTTCAAATTGGGCTAGGAACTTGAATTTGGGTATGTACATTCAGTCGGGATCCTAGAAGTGCCTTTTGGGGGTTTAGACTTTTTATTATCATTGAACGTTTTTTTTTCTATTTTCATGATTGTAATATGTCACGTATTTTAGTTGTATATTGGCATTTTGAATCTTTTTATTTTGATTTTGAATTGTAAGAATGACATTTTAAATTTCAACGGTTTTTTTTCAATTTTACTTACTTTTTTTACTTTTTTCCACTCTACGTGCCATATACTGCAACTTAGGCCAGAGGCACGGATGGGAAAATTTGTTAGATTTTAGAAAGAAGTCCGGTACTTTTAAGGAAGTTGAATAAATTTATTATTGTAGGTTCATCATTCGTAAGGAGGGAAGTAATTTATGCAACTTGAAAATATAAAATTACTTAAATCTGATTTTTTTTTGAAAATCTGAGTTTTTTTTTTAAATTTTCAGCTTTCCAACAAAAACTCATGATACCTAAATTATTCCAAAAATTAAACTGCATTTGTTATTGTTTCTCAATTTGGTACTGTGGAGTAACAAAATTTGATATACACCTGAAGCAACGTTTTCCAATTATTGGATATCGATATCACTTCTTCTCTTCCGATATTTTTGACATCAAATATCGATATTTTGATCAAACATCGCCATCCCTAGAACGGACTTTTCAAAATTCATGTTTTTCAAGATGAAGCATTTTAAAAAATTTTTTGACTCGTACAATTTTTTTCAACAATCATGCTACTTTTGAAGCCTACAGTTGCCATTCTATGCGATTTTAATTCAATATATGTTACATATCGCCATTCTCCCCTCCCCCCCCCCAAAATCAAAATATATAATTTTTCTTGGATTTACCTTATCACCACCGCATGATGATTTTTTTTCCATTACTTCGCTGCGAAGTAATATTCTAGATACTTCGTAAACAAATTCTGGCAGGTGAATGGTACTTTTACCATCCTTTAGTTTGTTTGTTTACAAGAATCCAGTGGTTTGAATGATGCCAACGAGTAAGCAAAATTTTATTCTCTCTTTCTCAACAAATCCAATTTTCACGTTGCTAAAAGTAAAGTACGCGCGGCCTGTCAGTTTATAATAGTTGGACGTATGCATGTACGTATTCCGTTAGACGTATGTAAGTTATATATACATTTAAAATATGTAGACAGTGGCGAAGATTAATACTCGTCATTTTTCGTTAAATCGCGGACGTTGAAAATAGGTATAGTTATACTCTGGAAGACGGCAACGGCAACTCTAACTGCGATACGCATTGTATATAATTTATGTAAAAGAATCACGTACTCTGGAGTTATACGTTTTGGTGTTCGTATTATATATACCATATATATATCCACTTTCTACACTTGTAGGTAGGTACTAGAGATATATGTAGTCGTACGTACTATAGGTAGACAGTTAGGTACCAAGTATAACGTGTGTGTGTGTGTGTGTGTGTGCGTACAAGTGTATTGATCATTTTTTGCAAAGGGTAAAGGTATCTATCTACCTACATACACATGCACGAAAAATAAATGAAGTTAAACTTCAAAGAATATCCATGATGACATGGTTCAGTTAAACGTGCCGTGTGCTCTCTCATGCATAAATACTGGCGACATTTTCGTACATATTACGTAGGCTAGGCGTATAGGTAGAGGTCTAATGTATAGGTAAACGTATACGGTGCATGGCGGATAATGGCGACGTATTTTTGAACACCCTGTAAAGTTTGACAATGTAAAACGATACTGACAAATCTATATCGTTTATAGAGAAAGCTTTCGATAATTCAAGATCAACAAATGGGTTAAGGTAAGCTGAGACGAGCGTTGCTACGTACGTACGTACGTACGTAAGTAAGCACGTATCTACAATGTACAGAAATGTTACTTGGTCGTGGTGTTGGTAGAACTGAAGTATGTACTATACGACAGGCCTATCTACCTGAAAAACGTGCGGAATGTACGTAACATGTATTGATCTTGGAAGCTGCTGAGGGTTTTTCACATTCGCAATGTTTGCCGACAGGCCGTAAAGAAATCTCGAGAAATAAACGGACAACGAAGAATGTTTTTGTTCCGCTTATAAATCATTTCGTTTTTATGACAAGAGCTTCGTTCGTTTAATAAAGTTCTTTTAAGAAGCTGCGAACTTTGGCGGGTTAGTGTTCATTTTTAGTACTTTCCCTTCTATTCTATTCTTTGCTTTTTCTCGCGGTGCGGTATAACTTGGTGGTGCGCGTCTCGACGAAACACGAGCGCGGTAGAACGAGTATTACCATATTTCAACGTTCTAAGCACCGCGCCACTGCCACGTCCGTCCGTCCGTCCCGTCAGCGTCCTGTCGCCGCGCCGGACGAGCAGTGAAAATAAGGCAAAACATGAAAATGAATTGCGCGCCGCCTTTTGCACCAGGTAAAAGAGCATGAATAAGAGCGTAAACTAACTCGTAAATTTTAATCATCGTTTGTAAGGCTAAATACAATAAACTGTAGCGTGCACACCGACGACCACCACAACGACAACGACGACGACGACGACAACAACGACAACGACACCTCGTACAAATGCTGCCCCGCCAAAATGGACACATTAACTCGCTGCACAAAGTACTTACCTGTACGTACCTACCTACCTACCCAGTACCTACAAGTTATGACCAAAATGTTTCCTTATTGTTTACAGAGTAAGGTAATTTTGCGGCCAAATGTCATCACGCCAAGTCCGAATACGTATAATTAGTGTTTTAAATTTTCCACCTACGGTATACAACTAACGCGTTACGTGTTAATGATATTAGATTTTAACAAGCTTTTTCGAACACCTACCCACAGTACTTTTCCATCGAAATTTTCCGATTGTTAATATCTGCGCCCAGGTAATACGATTCAAAATTTCGTTTTATTTATAGTCCGAGTACATTGTTGGAATTCAAATATGCACTTCTTGGTTCAGTAGTAAACCTGTAACGTAAAATAACCATATATTTTAGAAATTATGGAATACACACTCGAACGTTATCAATGAAAAAGGAGTACGAATTTGACTACTTTGAAAAAAAAAAAGCTCGACCCTAATTCTCATAAAATAATGATGTTATTCGAATTTACCCCCTCATGAAATAAAAAAAGTAACGGAGTACTGGGACCATTATTTTTTTTTTACCTGGCACAGGGCTAATTTTAGTGCAAGAGTGTTGCCAACATTGAAAAAAATGATACCATGGAAACTTTATTATTTTAAATTTTTTTAAAAATAATATCAAAGCTGACAAGCAAAGTACCCCAAGTGTTACCCATCAAATTAAAAAATTTTTCTACAGCTGCGCAGAACATTCAAAATTAGTCTCACTACCAAAATTTCAGTACTTCAGATCCATGGGGGGGGGGGAGTTATGAGGAGTGGAATATCAAAAAATTG
>FIZR01029690.1:0-20439 GCA_900060175.1 Ferrisia virgata
AGTAAAAATAAAATTAATTAAATGATCCTACAAAGAGGTCATATTAGGGGAAGGGGGGTTTCGGAAACTACTCAAGCATGTCCACCCTCCGTCCGCAAACTACTCAGCGATCATCTTTACACACTTATCAGATGAGAAACAAAAAACAAAAAAAATCCAAACGAAAACTAAAAACGCACTTCAATTGTTTTTACTTCATAACCTGTAATAAAAAAATAAAAAAATAAACATATATCAAAATAACTCGGAATATCACATTTACTCGTATGGGCTGTAATAATTAATGTACCTACGGATAAGTCGTGTACCTTATCTGTATCTATACCATAGTTTGAATGGCAGAAATGTCCTGGAATAAGAGGCACAGCATTTGGGTCAGACCTTAGTACAGTCAAGGGCCTGGAATTGAGGCAAGCTTAGATTTTAGTCCGAACCATTGCGACCTCTTTGAATGTGAGTAGTTCTCCCTTCAGCGCTGAGAAAAGGTCCATAATCTGCTAAAAATGGGAGAATAAGATGTGATAAGATGCCATTCGGTACGTTGTGATGATGGATGACAAGAAAATTTTATTTGACGAATTTCTGAGAAAATGTATCAGATCATGGAATTTGCAACTGGCTCCGACAAAGTTTGTAACATTATCGCTGTGAGTATCTGCAATATATTCACAACGTGTAATGAAACATTCTAATTCAGCTAAGAAAGCATCGGTAGTAATATCACACACCAATTCGAGATGTACTGCTTCAGTTCTGAACAGGGATGTCGCGGTTCTCAAAATCGCGGTTCCAACTTTTCACACAAGAACTGCACGTATGCGGTTCTTTACCCATCAGAATCACAGTTCTCTATGTGGTTCTCAAAAATGAAAAATTGTACAAAGTACTGAAATTTTCTATTTTGAGTTTGGACCCATGTGAGCCTTGTTTTAGATTACCATGCAACCTAAATTTTTCATTTTTTCCAATTCAAGTCGATACTTTATTACTTCAAAAATTTTGCAACTCTTGAAAATTTCTACAAAAAGATTTTGAAAAATGCACAATTTCTTAGATGTTTTTTCATCTAAAGTGAAATACAAATTGTGGAAATAAATCAAAAATTTATTACACGTCTTCATCACACTGATCAAATCACTTCACTATTCACTGCAGTAAAAAAAATGAGAACTGCGTTTTGAGAGAACCGCAAAAATGATGTACTGCGGTTCTATTGATAAGAGAACCACCGGTTCGAACAGCGGCTCTGCAACTCTATTAGCGGCTTTTTACGCAGGTCAAGTCGCGACATCCTGGTTCTGAAGCATACAAATAATGCAATGTTTGCCTTGGTTGAAGTTGTTTTTTGTGCTAATGAGTATCGAATTGTAATTGAGTCTGCGGAGCTAAATTACTAAGCAAGTCCTTTTTCTTCAAAGGAAATTTTTCACAGAGTCACCTAAATGTACCAGGATCAGGATAGGTGCTTTCTTGAGTGTGACAAACGATTTGATTATGACTGACAGTGAGGTGTGTGACTATGGGTGGGGGTATCATCGCCATTTGCTGCCATAGTGATAATTTATGAGTCCTTATACACATCTGTAGATGCTGAGTCTTGAATTGATTAATAACTTGAGAAATTCACGCGATGACACGTATCAACCTGATTGAATATGCAATGACAGATTCAGCTGTAGATACAGGTTTATGTTCTTCCTTTTGTAAAGCTAACGTTTGAGATGAGCTCACCTGAAAGGTTGAGACTGATGGTAAGAGCAGCTCTTTCCACCATAACTTGTAATTAATGAGAATGTAAGCAGTGGTAGAAGGTAATGCAATATTTGAGGAATTGTACTACGACTGTACCACATGCCACCATTGTTGCGGTAACGGCAAAGTTTCACCAATTTCTCTTAAAACTTTGAAAAGCTTTTTCCAAATCACTCAGTCAAAGGCTTTGGCGTAATCTATGAAACACATTACTACAGGCATGTTGCACTCCCTGCACTTTTCGATGATTTTCCAGATATTCATTATCTGTTCCCTTGTGTCTCATCTTGGCATAAAACCAGCTTGTCCAGGTGAAATTTGCCTGTGTACATACACCTTTTGATCCAGTTGTTCAAGATTTGTAACAAACATGTCTCCCTACCTCCCAAAAACCATGCTTCCGGACAAAATGATGTCAATACCATGTGAAAGGATGGGCCATCGACTACCCCTGGTAAAAATTTCTGCTAAATCGTATGCATAGAAGTCGAGTAATAATTTTTTTTTTTGAGGCAGAATATGTAAAAATATAGTGAAAACCATCCATAGAAAAATATTGACACCCCTCCCCACTGAAAAACTATGCTTCCTGACAACATCACGGTTTATGCAAATCAGCCTGGGCTAAAAATACGCATCAAAATTCAACCCCTTAGCTCAGTTTGTAAGGGAGATACGCTTGAAACAAACTGTGCCGGAAGAGGATAAACATCGCTTCTTTTTGATTATACACAACTTTTATGGAGGAGAGTTTTACACATTTCATGGATATTTTGCTTGCTTCTTCAAACAAAACAAATTCAATAATCACACAAATTATTATAAAAAAGTTATACAATTGACGTTAAAAAATGGAATTTTTTAAATGGTAGACATCATCATCAAATGTAATTTGCTATACATAAATATTACCAACATATAAATTTAACAAAATCGATACCGTACAATAATAACACGATTATCATAATAAAAATTAATAAAAAGCTTTAAAATTAAATTGCAACGCTATAGACGCACAAAAGAGAAGAATAAATACGAATGAAAGTACATACATTTAAAAAAGTTTACACGTTACGTGCGTGAATATGAGTCACAGCGAAAAACAAATAAACGTACATTTTCGCATGCAAACAATGATACCTGTTGAGATGGTTAAAATATATCCCCGACTTTGAAGCGATACAACATTTGTGAAGTATTAATACCCAAAATAAAAATATTTTTCATTCTTTCTTCGATTTTAGAACTGAATATAAATGGTATGAAGTTTCAGCCTAGGTTATAGCATCGTTCCAAAAACTGGATTATGCCTACAGATACCAGGTCCATATTCTTCGTACGCTTGTTTTGTATGACAACCGGCATAAAATTCCGGCTAAGAGAAATGATGAATACGTAAATGTTTTATAGAATAGTAAGTATAGTTAAATCAAATAAACTTACGGTCGATGCTAACATACTGCCGCCAAACCATACAGCGTATCTTTGCATATTATGAGACACGACTTGAACATCGATCGGCTTAGGCTATAAAGTGTAAGAACTGTTTTAAAACACATTTCAAAATTACATTTAATAAATTTCATATTGAAGAAAACTTACTTTCAGATGTCCACCTGATAAAGTTTCGCTTAATTTCAGTCGAGCGTCAACGACTTTTTTTATATCTCTTTGTAATCTGCGACCGAAATCTTTGAACATAGTTGAGCCACCCGATAGAACGATATTACTATACAACGGCCTTCGTACATCGATAGGACAATTTTGGATTACATTATCTACGATTTCTGAAATAGGGGTATTAAAATCCGGATTCGAAAATTCAGGATGAAAAAATATTTCTGGTCCGAGAAACCGTTCGTAACCGACGTCGATGGAAAACGGATTTTTAGTTACATTATTAATACTATCGAACCGCTTGATCCATTTTTGCGGATCGGAATCGTACTTGGCGAATTCTTTCGCTATATCTGGACATATGTAACAGAACCGTTCTTTGACAGCTTTTGCAGTTTCTAAGCTCTGTTCAGGTGGAATTCCTACTTCTCTTTCACGAAGTAGCGATTGTATAAAGTAAGTTATATTTCTACCGGCGATCGGAATGTGTTTTATACAACTACCAATAACATATCCTTCAGCCTATAACACGAGTATATTCTATCTATCAATGCTTTTCACAACTAGATACTATTCTATGTAAAGAAAATATCGTACCACTGGAATAACGTGAGTAACGCCATCACCGCTGTCGACAACGATACCAGTCAATGTTCTTTCCTCCATCGCTCGCGATTTCCACGAAGCAGCTAAAGCAAGCACGGCTTGAACGGCGATATACAGTCCTGGCACATTGAATGACTCGAACATGATTTCTGTTGAAAAGTAAATAATTTAGACACTCAATACGAACATAGCTAACTTTCCATCATCATAGAGACCAACCGGCAGTGTATTCGCGGTTTTCCGGAGTATTTAGAGGTGGTTCCGTTAAAAGGAAATAGTGATCTTCGGGTTCGGCTCTTAAATACTTGAATATGCATTGTTCCAGGAATCGTTCCATTAAATCCCAATCCTCAACTAATCCATGTCTAACAGGATACTACAAACAGAAAAAATATGAGTGTCAAGTCCAATCATTTGGAGTAATATTTTTGAACTTACTTTCACGGAATATCCCACAGCATCGAATGCTTCATCACCTATGAAGAAATCTAAATCATCTATTCCTTTTGTTAATCTTCTTGTAGTTTGATCCCCGATTTTGGCAGTTTCGCGGATTGCTATTGCCGAAGGTACTATGCATTGTGGTTCTTTATTTGGTGCAAATCCTAATTTAGTGTACCTATAAAAAAATATACATTTCTTCAAATAAATCATCGGCTTCAGAAATACTGAAAACTCTGTTTTAGCAAGTAAAGGATCAGGTTACAATTACGGCACCTTGAAATAGCATATTTCAACAGAGTTCAACAAAAGTACAGTAAAGAAACACTTGAAACTTAGAAAGCGGCATACGTACCCCGTACCGACATCTATTACGCAAGCTGGTAATGTGTGAGCCATTTTCTACACTGTTTGGTTAAAATTTTAAAGAAATACTCCAGCTAAACTATTTAACTGTGTTAATGAATGATTAATATCATATTAAGCTATGAAAAAAATGAGTAATTGCTGATTTATGTCCAACCTGAGTCACCCATTTTCAATTCTCAAGTTTTTTTTTCTTTCCGAAAATTTTCAAAACAAATTTTATTTTAGCCATTGAACATTCAACCGTGTTGAGCAGTATTAATTTGCAGTCATTACTGTGAGGACTAATTCCTAGCCATTTAAGCGACAAAACGGTATCGGGTGCTTTCGGCAACTTCCGGAGATTTTCGTTTGACTTGCATCTTTGAAATTGTGACGATAATGCTTATTATCTCTTCTCATAATTTCGTATTCGTATCTCTAAACAACATGAATCTTTTTCAGTGATGTATTTTTCTGCTATTCTCCTCGAGTATTTTAAAAATATACCATAAATTTAGCTTATACTTGCACCAAGTGTACAAAACAATATTGTCAACTGTATCTTCATCAAATAAACACGAACGAATTTAAGAAATGTTCATAAAAAGTATGCTCTATTCTTTTCTGTTCTACATTTGAAGTGTATACTAAGTTATTGACTAATAACGAGTATCTCAGATTTTTTTGATCATTTGAATGCAATATTAGATTCAAGGAAACAACATATTCCAGTATTATTACTTATAAGTATTGCTAGAGGTTATTTTATTTTCCGAACAATTTCATAATCGCTTAATCATTTTTCCTGATTTATGATATGTACCTTGGTGCCTAAAAAACTTCAATTTATGAATGTTTGTTTCAATAAACACTCACTTCAGATAATTAAATGCATAAATGATTATTTATTCATAAAAAATTATTCAAAATTTTACCAAGTCAAACGAATTTGCTCGTCAGTTACAAAAAATATTTTTCAGAGGGTAAAAACAGGATCAATTATTAAAAAAAAAAAAAAAAAAAAAAAAAAAAATTTTTTCAGAGGGGAAAAAAATGATCAATTATTAAAAAAAAAAAAAAAAAAAAAAACAGAAATTCGGTTTAGTAATCAATTTTACTGATACATTGATCGATCATAGGAAAGAAATAACTCAAAAAATCAGGAAGTTGAACGAACAGCTTCGGAAATTGCTGAGAGCACCCGATACCGTTTTGTTGCTTGAACGGCTAGGAATTAGTTGCTTCACAATTCACAACATTTTTTCAAAATTAAAAATAATAATTATCAAGAAAATGTTATTGCGTATTTATAATGGAGAAAAAAGTCACCACAACCTTATGGAAAAGTAGAAAAATAGAAAATTGCAGACATTTCTGTAACATGCAATAAAAACTATGCCGAAAGAATGAACATTAATGACTCCATGTTCACAGAGTATAATAATGATAAAATTGCATAGTTTCTAATTCAACCAGATTTTACAAAAAAGTAAAAATTTTTTCATTTTTCCATGAAGTTTTCATAATTTTTTCTTCATTATAAATTCACTTGGAGAAATATGAATTTGATTTCAGTATTGTACATAGACACCTGCTCAAATACTAGCTAATACTACTGCATCAAAGTTTTCTACACTTTTTTTTCTTTCGACCAACCTTTGTTACCCAGTTTCACTTATTTCACACAATGTCATAATGAAGTTATTCGTAGAATAAAATCAAGAACTCAAGAACCAAAAGTTCAGACGAACTAAAGAAATGAAAACAACTATTTCAAAACACAACTTTTTTTGGTTGAAAAGAAAGAAACTGAAATGCATTTTTATAAAAAACAAATTGGAAACTATGCACATAAGCGTAACATTGACTAACACAAATAATGGTATCAGTACAATAGTACAAACAGTAAGTATTACCCAGATATGTGGATAAAATAATAAGCGTAACATTCATGAGCAATTCAATACGGTCAGTTCGTAACAACATATAAATCCCGAGTTGACCTCTCATCGACTTAATAAAAAAGATAAAAAATCAGAGAATTACAATAGTTGTTTCAATTGTAAAAAAAAAAAAAAAACGTTTCAGCAAAAACTAGGAGATAAACAAAACACACATCACAACACAAAAGATAATGACAATATTAGGAAAACATTCTTAATAATATAAAACATTATGTTATACATTTAATATTAAATGCTTCGCTCAGTTAAACAAATTGAGCAATTACTGAATCAGTCTTATAAAGAAGAAATTCCGTGTCACAAGGCCAACATATTTTTCATGCTTTCTAATGGGATCAGATCAGGTTGACTTCGAAAAGAAAAATACGCTTTTTTATCTTTGGCATAATTTAATAACGAAGTTATCACTGCCTCAGGCTAAAATGATATAAAACCAACATCAATATGTTTGACGAAAATGGTGTGTATAAGATTACGAATTCATGTAATTTATAACTCACTTGAATCACTGCAAAATCACCACAAACGATGATAGTCGATTTAGCTCTAGTCATTGCGATGTACAACCATTGCTCAAATATCCTCGATGCAGGCAAACATAATATAATTATATCATTTTCCCTCGTCGAGAACCCATCAAAAACGTCAATTCTTATTTTATTACAAATATCACTGAAAAAAATATACCCGTATAATAGCTTGAAATTAGTATTTTCATAAAATTCAATAGCACAAACCTCGCGGTAAACAACATCCGTAAATTTTCTTTGTCTTTGTTTGTGGTTACCACCACGCTTACACCCAAGTTGGACTGTTCAGCATCCATTTCGAGAATACATTTGGCTAACTTATCGCATAAAATTGCTTGATAATTGACTACTTCACTAGAGCTAAATAAAAATTTACAAGTATTAAATATTTTTACTTTCTACATACTTAGTAAACAGACAGTAAATATGTAACACAATTTCGAAATTTAACTTACATGTGATCAATAACTAAGAATGGTTTCAAAGTAGATTTTCTTTTTCGTAGACCAATTTTCAAATAAGAGTTTAAAGTGAAGAAGTCTCGAACCCATGTCGAGACCTCGGGATGCATACGATGATCTTCATCCAAAGTCGAGATAAAATCTCGATTATTTGAAGAGAAATAATGCAGTATTTTATGGTAAGGCGAATTCTGCGGTACAATTTTCATATTACTGACAACAATGCAAACCGAAAGGAGGAATAATTGTATTTTCCATACTAACCGGATATGATCGAACTTTTTTATCTCCGACTAAAATTAGATGTTCAACTTGTAACATTTGCGGTATTAACATCGAACTCTCGTCGAGCAAATTCGCGTCGTCCATAATGCATATTTTGAATTGACTGAAATCGGCTTTATTCACGCTGAACAAAAACATTTTTCATATAAGAGTAATTTGAAAAAGTCTTTTATTTGTAAGACATAAATGGCAATGTGTTTACTTGTTCGGAACAAAATAATTTTCAAAGTTCGAAGACCAGCATGTCGAATAAGGCGTCACCACAACATCAGCCATTTCTATCACTTTATCTTTGGCGATTTGACATTGCAACTGATTTATCATTCTTGAATTTTCCAGCGTCTATTAGGGCATTTGTAAAATATGAATACGAGGAAAATTTTCCAGGTGCGCCGTACTTAAAAAACGTTTTTTCCAAGCATTTGTTCAACGAGATTTGAATTACTGCCAAGAGTATTAATTTTTGGCGAACTGAATAACATAAAAATATCATTAACATGATTATCACTGTTTTTTCATCTTTTTAAGATTGTTTTCCATATTTTCTTCATTTCTTATGAAAATCGTCAATCATGTCGAGTTCGAAATAAATCGAATTATTTTAGTTTAAAAATCTCGTTGAACAACATGAAACGAGTCAATGAACAAACAACACCCACCAAGTCGTCTATTTCTTTTTGACATTGCTTTATTCTCACATCGTTATCTTCATTTTTAATTGAACGACTCCTTCCTTCAGCTTGCAATTTAAAACGTTGCAATTTGGCTCTAGCAATTTTTATCTAAGCGATTTGAAAAAATATATACACGCGTACATTAAAGTGGGAACAAATTTTATTAATATTGGAAATAATCGCAGAAAAAAAAGCACAAACCTCATCTTCAACGCTGATTAAATTTTTCGCTTCTTTATTAATCAATTCCCGCGCTTTATTATTCAAGGCGCAATGCTTAACGCTATTATTCAAACCGTCACAAAATCCAAATCGTAAAACATTTTTAACTTGCTCATCTGTCACAAAATTATTAAAACAATAATGCGTAATTCTTGCAGTTTTTTAATTTACAGAAAAATGAATAATACCTACCTTTGCATAATCGATAAACCAGATCATCTGCTAATTTATCATTCACCGTTATAATCAATATTTTCGGGGGTTTGTTCAAATTGCACACTTCGTGCATTAAACTGACAATAACCTGAGTTTTACCCGTGCCTAGATTGGGAAAAGTTGAATTTATACAAATTTCGTTCAGGTATTAAAAAATATTACATTAAGCAGGTATTTCAAACTTACCATACGGACCGTCAATTAGACTGACTGAAGATTTTTTCGAAATGCAATTTAAGGAAGTCAAGACCGCTTTCCTCTGTGCGGAATCCAAAAATCTGTTTGATTTATTCACTTGTTTCGATTTAATTTCAGTACTGTTCGGTGAATTCAAGCTATCACGAAAATTAACGTCGCAAATCGGGTCAATAATCGGACTACTTTTAGTCATGCCAAGAGCTTGGAATTGTTTTAAAAATTGCCTCACGTAATTCAATATCTAACGTACAAAATTTTAGAATTTGCCAATTATTTGAATAATTTCGTTCGTTTAGATACTATGCGATGAAAAATCAAATAACACCAACTTTCATTTTTGCTTCGCCGCGAACGATATGCAACGATTTTGTCGGAACTTTCAAAATAATTCTGTCGAAGATACGATCGCCTAGAAATGGAAAATATCAATTGCAATAAGTTTCAGTTGATTTTAAATACACTTCAAATAAAATGATCTGAAATCGTTTTAATCGCAATGTCATTTATACATACCTTCTTTGCACCGATTGTAGGAAAATATGTACGCAAAAGCTACTGTTTTAATTTCATTATTCGAAGGAGGTTTAGTAGCACGATAATTCAATATGACCAATTTACCATTGCAAATCGTTGAATCATTTTGTTGAAAAAAAAGCACTTCTCCTAAAAAATCGTAAATCACGGTTTCAACAGATTATAACGAATGAATTTTGAACTTGAAAAAGAGTTTGTCATGAATTTTTAAAAATATAGAGCCGATTTATTTATACTATGTACCCATTTCCAAGTACCATATAAACTATACAAAATATTTCAGTCGCACATTTAGTATTTTATGAGGAATTGGCGAGGTGCAATATTGAAAATCGGTAAATTAGATAGTTTTCAGTACACAGAATCAAAACCGAATTTACAACATGATATAAACTTTCTGAAACTACTGAAAAACTTAATTTTTCTACTTCAATAGTGTAAACATTTACGCGTATTGCTAGACTTTGAAACAGCACTAAAATTGAAATTGGCGAGTCTGTTAGAATCAATTGACAAATAATCAAAGTATCTTACTTTTGGCACAAATTGTCGAAAATGGAATTTTCGAATCTTTAGAAGGTCCTTCAGCCTTTTCGATTTCGATCGCATAATAATCCCTGCAAAAATTCTAAGTTGAAACAAAAATTCAAAAAATCCCAATTCGCCGCAGGCGAACTTCAAAATTCTACGTACGAAACTTGGCCAGAACCAGGAACTTGAGTTAGAGGAAGATTATCGTGATTTGGCACATTCCAATGGGTAAAAACACTTTTCCAAACTAAATGATACAACATATTTTTGATGTCTTCCTTGTATTTATCGACAACATCCGAAATACCTCCATTCAAATAAGCAGCAGTGTATAAGGGGGGTGGTTCGGCATGTTTTTGTTGCTCCTAAAATTAACGAATAAATTTAAGCTTTCCCATTTAACAAACGCTGATAGGTTTGAAAAGAAAGGTATGTACTTTACCTGTAACCATTTAACGTTCCAATTTAGCAATGTCGCCAAAGCTTGGTCAGATTCAGCGCTACATTTACAAATCAAACTTTCGAATTTTTTGTACGATGATATCTCAGATACTTCGTTGTGTACTTCTATTTCTTTACAACGACTGACAACTATATCACGGAATTTCACGGTTTTTTTAGAAACGAGTCGACCATCATTTTTACACATCATTTTTACTTCGTTTAATTTTTTCAAAATTGGTTTACCAATAGTAATATTAGAATTTGGGATAGGTAATTTTGGAGTTTTCGAAGAATTTACGGGATCTTCTTTATTTACGACGGCGATACGTTCTTTAGTGGTTGTCGAAGGCTCGGGTTCACTTTCCATGCTCTTAATCGGTACCACAGGTTGAAAATCTGTTTTAGTTTTACCAACAGAACCAACAGGCTTTGAAATACTTGACGTAGATGCAGACGGAAGTGGATCTAATTCCGTCAAAAAAACTCCACGATTTTTTTCAGTTACTTTGACCTTCGGTTGAATTTTATGCTCTTTAGGTAATTTTTCAATGTCGGCAGGCGGTTCCGGATACAACGCTTTGACCTTTTCTCTTGTTTTTTTTTTAGTGGACGAAGACGAAGAATGATAATGACTTTTTCTATCCTTTTTCGACGAAGACTTAAGATTAGCTAAAAGTTCAGCTTTTGTTATTCGCTGATGGATAGACTCAGCTGATTCCGAATCTGGTTTCTCCTTACGTTTTTTATGATGGGAGTCGTCGCTCTCAATCGATCTTCGCTTTGGAGGCCTTTTTGGAAGAGGTGCGATGATTGCAATTTTTGGACATTTAGGTTTTATAACTAATCCATGCAAGGCAGGTTTAGGTGTTTCATTAGAAGTCGAAGAGTCAGATTTCTTGGCGGATGTAATCGAGGTTGCTTCGACGTTATCAATTTCATCGCGAGATACGTCTGAAATATCGCTTAATGTTACATCCGTGTATTCAAATGACCGATCAGTATCTAAAATAACTGGCTCATTTTTTCTCCATCCTTTTGTAAATTCTGATTTTGCATCATCTGGTTTTTGGGATAATTGTTCATACCACGAATCATTATCAAAAAATGTCACATCTTCATCGTCGGATGGCACTTCTGATTTCAATTCATACATCATGTTGAAAGCTGATGAATAATCTGGAATGTCTCCTATGATTGTTGTATTCAACTGCGACGAAGGGAAGTCTTCCTCGTCCGAATCTAGCGAGATTATCTCGTCCGGGTTCGAATACCTCAGCTCATTCTTGAATACGGGTGCCGGTGGTAGAACTGGTTTAACATCCTCGTTCGGTATCAGAGATAAACTAACAGATGTATCATCGCGTGAAATTGAGGTCACCTGATTCTCAATTTCATCGGATAATAAAACTGCAGAAGTTTTCAGTAGTAGCGATGGACGCGACTCAATCGTTTCTGGTTTCAATAGGCCGTTCATCGTTAATGTCACATCTAATGGTTTAGATTCGTTTACTTTGAGTGCAGGCGCAATTACATCTTTTTGGACAGACACCTCGATACTATTATTTATTTGGGAATCGGTTATCGTGTTGCATACTTTGCTCGGGGATGAAAATATTATTTCTTCCTCATCGGATATGCAAAGGATCGGCGATGAATCATCCTTCACATTTGTCGTTTTAGGAATTACGGCTGGTAGAGGCGATGGAAGGGACCGATTTTCATTTTGTACTTCATTTTCATCGTCATCAATATGTATCACGTCATCGACCAGAGTAATGTCAATAGTTTCGACTGGACGATTGCTAGTGGATGTAACGTAAGCCGGACCTTGAGCAGTAGCATTATTCTGCTCAGAAAAGTCTTGCTCCTATGGTGCATAACGAATAGAACGGTAAAATTGAAAAATTTATAGCCAATAGTTCATAGGAATGTTTTCTCACTTCAGTCTGCAATTCTACAATTTCTGTTAAACAACCCTGTTCTTCGACTGTTGCAGCTCCAAATGCTATGTTATCTCCAATTCGTAATTCGACCCAACGATTTTTCAATAATCCCGTGTTATTTATAAAAATTCCCCATTCGCTTATCTGTTCAAAGAATTACAGAAGTGAAATGAATAACACCGAAAAATAAACTTAAATTTTTTACTGACAATACTAACATCTTTAATAAACGGCGTATCATCGATAAATTTAATTACAGCGTGATATCTGGATATTTTTAAAGACTTCGCCAGTACTACATGGTTGGAGCGATTTCGGCCAATTTTAGTCTGAAAGAATACAACTTTGATTAATGTTTAATTAGTTGGAATTAAACTTCGGCACTAAATAATGAATATCCTAGGGATGATACCTCCGGCCGCTTCAACCGCATAATCTTGGAATCGATTTTAATTCCATACATCTTACGTGGGCATTCTAATGAACAATAAAGATTTGGACGAACACCAAAAGGGACAAAACAAAAAATTAATCAGTAAACGTATCACAATCAGCGTCCAAAAAAACCGATATAAGTATCAACTCGATACATACATAATACACTCATATTCGAATTTTTAACGTTTCATTCGGTTTATAATTTGGTTTCACGCTTTATGTTTGATGCTTATCATTAGACAAAATTTTTAATGTATCGTTAAAGCACTAAAGCTAGCCAAAACGTTTAAATTTTTTTTTACAACCACAATAAAGAAATTTGAATGACGTCACGTAATTTATAACAAATAAATGTACGAAGACTACTCGTTTCCTCCAAAAAACTCTCCAATGTGTAGGAGGAGGCGGCAATATTGCCAATTGTGATTGTGGACTTTTGGCCTAACTGGCTCCTGACTCGAAAGTCGAAAGCTCGAAACTGAATAGTCTGCACTCTGCACTCAGGACCGGGTGAGCGGTATAAAAATTCCGAATTTTCGATACCTTTATGCATGAAAAGTATCTAAACCCACTAATTTTTAGACGTTGTTGAAAAAGTTTAATTTCACGTGCTTAGACCATAATTTCTTTTCATCATTTCCCTATTCAAATAATTATCGATGTTTAAGTATCATAGTTTTCTGTTCTATTAGCTTCGTGCGTTTGTATACGCATACGCCTTCACTATCATATTTATATGTACATAATTTTTCTGATTGTGATTTATTCACTTTGGTGTGAAGCTGTGAACATACATGTCTACGTATGAACAAAAATACATACATTTACATCATAGCCGTCAACTTTACTAGCTAAATTATCGAATAATCGCATTTATACCAGCTAATTCGGTAAGTGAAGAATTTAGTCTTTTTGACTCATGCAGATCAATATGCGATCACACAGTTACCACAAACAAGCTGTAACGTGGAGATAGATCACCGCAACCAAAGAACTCAACTGTGAGAGGAATTACAGTTCCGCTTAATTCGCGTGTTTTTCAATTAATTTGTTGTTCTTATCCATTCTTTGTGATCCACAATGAATTTGGGATCTGGTAATCCGCACGGTAATGGGTTACTTTATGCTGGTTTCAACCAAGATCAAGGTAAATAACTCTCCTAATTTCAATCACGGTATATCTTGTGATTCATGATGCATGTGTTGACCTAGGTTGTTTCGCTTGTGGAATGGAGGACGGTTTTCGTGTTTACAATTGCGACCCCCTAAAAGAAAAAGAACGTCAAGATTTCGTCGACGGAGGTCTTGGTTTTGTTGAGATGTTATTCCGGTGCAATTATTTAGCCCTTGTTGGCGGAGGGCGTAGTCCCAAATTTCCCAACAATAAAGGTGAATAACTTTTTGAATATTTGTGCTGTTGGATATTTTCTGTATTCCTAATTCAATTTTTTTTTTTTTTCAGTCGTCATTTGGGATGATGTGAAAAAGCAAGTATCCATTACGTTAGATTTTAACACCGTTGTTTACGGAGTTCGACTGAGACGTGATAGAATAGTTGTTGTATTGGAAGGTGTTATCAAAGTGTACACGTTTACACAAGTGCCTAAGCAATTACATGTTTTCGAAACCGGTAGCAATCCCAAAGGTAAATTCTCGTTACATTGGCTGTTATTGTTCGAGCTTTCTTTCTAATTGTTCATTTTTTGTAGGGTTATGCGTGCTATGTCCAAATAGTTGTAATTCGCTTTTAGCGTTTCCTGGCCGTAAATCTGGTCATGTACATATTGTTGACTTAGCGGATACCGAAAAAATGCCTGTTGATATTGCTGCCCACGAAGCACCTCTCAGTTGTATTTCATTAAATTTACAAGGCACTAGATTAGCTACAGCTTCGGAAAAAGTATGACTTGTTCCGATTCAAAATTTTTTCGGAATCGTTTGCTGATCGTAATAAATCATTGTGTGGATGTTTTTTAGGGAACATTAATTAGAGTATTTGACACATCAACAGGCTCAATGATCAATGAATTAAGAAGAGGCACAAATACCGCTAATATTTATTGGTAAACCATCATTCTTACATTTAATTGCGGATACAATTCACGTATTACTGTTATCTATAATTTGTTCACCAGTATCAATTTCAATTCCGATTCTTCCTTATTATGCGTCGCTAGTGACCACGGTACGGTTCACGTGTTCTCAGTGGAAGATCAAAAGATGAACAAACAATCCAGGTGCGTATTAGTTTTTTAGTTTCAATTTGTTGTTTTGTAAAATATAGCGTGTATATGAGTGAAAAATTATTTTTGAATGAACATTGTTTTAGTCTCGCCTCTGCGACCTTCTTACCCAAGTATTTTAGTTCGAAATGGAGCTTTTGTAAATTCCAAGTACCTAGTGGTCCTCAGTGCATATGCGCCTTTGGAATTGATAACTGTTCCGTTATAGGTTTGTTTCTTTACTTGGAATTTCACCTAAATATGTACGTTGTATAACCTTTTACTAAATTCAATTTTATCGCAGTGGTCTGTGCCGATGGTAGCTATTATAAATTCATATTTAACGAAAAAGGCGAATGTTCTAAAGACGTTTACGCTCAGTTCCTAGAAATGACCGACGAACCGTCACATAACAATTGAATCACATCTACGAGGTCTGTACATATTCTTACGGGTTATTTGATCGGTATTGATACTTTTAATAGCATCGGAGAATATATTGCCAAACATCGACTACAGCCATTTGAATTACTGAATTAGTTACTCAGTTGCAGGGTATTTATGTAGAGCGTCTTTTTCCTGAAATGTATTCAAAATCTATGAATACGGTAGTTGTTGTTTATTCATTTACATATTCTCCTTTTTGAGTTTACCATGTCTTTGATATTGGAGCTGACTGATTTTTCTGATATTTTGAGTTGAAGTGAACTAAGCTGACATGGATCGTTCATCCCACATTTTAAGCTTCAGTTCAAAATGAGAGACAATTCTATATGTGGTAGAGAATGAGAGTGAAGGCAAGTGATCAAAATTACTTTATCAAGAAAAACGCATTAAAAATTCTGTGAGAAAATAATAATTGAGTTGATCAATTTCCAGAAAAAGCGAATACCAATTTTTTACGTTCACTGGCTACCAACTCTCATTCCTTAACGCATATCATTCATTTGATAAAAATATTTATTTCCTAATTATTACGTTTTCATTTTAATTTATTGCGATATTTTTATATTTTTGTGAATTTTTTTTGCTCTATTTTATTATATACCATTTTTTATAAATATCGATAAATTGTAAAAATATTTTCATGTACCTACTACTGATTCGCTGTTTAAATTTCAAACTTGTACTCTCGTCTCTCTTTCATAACATACTCAGACTTTTTTGATTTATTTTCTTGAAGTATTTTTACAATTTGATGTATGTATTTTATGATGCTAATACGGAATTGGACTTCAGGAATAGTGAAAAATCACTGATGTCGAATACTTTAAAGTATACTCATTACTTTAGCTCAAAAAAGCGTAGCAAAAATGTATTGTAAGAAAAATATTATACAGAAAACGAAAAAATATCAAAGCATACATACATTTCAAGATAGTAAAAAACTACACGTATGTTGTAATGAAACGATGAAAATGAGAGTAGTGATATTCGTGGGATTTACATCTTATTGTAAATATAAAAATGTAAAAAAAATTAAAACTTTCGTTGTGCATCGCGTTATTACTAAGTTTTGATTTTTTAATTCATGAAATCAGTCTTGACTGACATTAAAATTCCCAAATAGGTGTGTGGGCTGTTGAAATATTTATAAGGTTATTTAAATCTCGTACATTCAAATTTTCCTAAGTACGTAGAGGAAGAATTATTTCTACTTAATTTATTCTAAACGAATTTTATTATTTTATTCTTCAAGTTCATCGAGAATATTGAGAGGATAGCGTTGAGCAAGCAGTGATATTACCTATCGTATTTTTAATTCTTTTTCCCTCTTTTTTTCAAATTTCTGTTTCGTGAGACTGAATGAGAGGTAATCGATTAAAGTGGTAACACTAGTAATTTTATTTGCAACCATTTCCTATTTGCTTGAACATGAAAATTTGAGATTTAAGATATTTATGAAAACCAAAGTTTTAAATAAAAACAATTCATTTAGAACGCACATCACTTCCCGTGCATTTTTTTTTTTTTTTTTAATTAAGATACGCAAGATAGTGTTACTCAAAATTGGTGTTACCATTTCTACGTTGTTGTTGTTTTTTTTATTATTAAAAAAAAATCTGAATTGAAATACATTTTAAAGTACATTTGTAGCAACATAAGAGTTACTCAGTACCCATAATTTGTATCTAGTATTTTGTAGGCGATTCGTGTTTAATTGTGATATAAATAAATTATTTTGCGTTATTGAGTCGTAAAATGGTTTTCGGAATTGAAAGGCATGTGCACGGTCGACATCCATCGTTGTAAATTTTTCCTCCTGTAAGAAACTGGTAACCCGAGAACCACTAAAGATTGTATCTATTTATCAACTACTCTCAAAAATCTCCTTGCATCTTTGTGACTGTTGTTTGTAATCTTTTATAGCATTAAGTAGTTTTCTCCTCGGACCAAGAGGAATGCCCAAGGATACGAGATCTTGATCATTTAGCATAAAAAGAGCCTCCATATCGATCCGTTGTTTGATAAATTCGGGTTCATATTCGGCCACACCGACTGCTAATAGAAATTGATGAACGAATACGGGTAATTGGAATGTATTCGTATGTTCGGCAGTGTTCTCTTCTGTGTGGATGGTAAATCGTATATAGATGAATTCTTGATTAATAATTTGTCATACAGAATGATCATGATATACGCAGTAAGGATAGATAATGTAATTGTAAGTACTTCTAGATAGGTACACTAACCATCGCTTGTGTGAATACTGCTACTATTCGTATCCCAAGCCGTCGTTGAATGACTGGGTAGGATCCTTTTAGCGAGGCTACCAGCACTTCCAATGCTGCATTCGTCTTTTTGACTATCTTCTTGGCTGTCTTGACGAATTGTCGCGACATGAGGTAAAGTACTTAAAACTACTGGTACTCTGCATTGAGAAACGGAAAAAAAAATAAATGTGCAAATGATTCAATGTTTGGATCTCAATTGAAAATATAATTTATAGGTAAGTAAGTATTATTTTACGTTTGTCTGAAAGCAACACTGCCAAATCCTGGACGATCAAATAAACTACCCGAATCTCCAGAATGTACGGATTTAACCGCTTCGTAGTCTTTTTCCTCGGAGTATAATTTATGTATTAAATCAGGTTGAGAAGTTGATCGGTGTAGTTTGTTTTTGATATCGAATAAATCTTTGATTCTACCTCGTTTAGCTGAAAAATAGGAATAAACGAAACAATTAGAATAACACGAGGTTTCTCAGACTTTTCTTGATTGTGGTAAATGTTTGTGAGCGTACCTGTGGTGCAATAATCGTTGAATAAAATATTATTGTGGTTTTGGGAATGCTCGAATAAGCTTCTGATCGATTTGATACTCGTATCGTCCACGATCTATGAACATATTTACGTATAATGTATAATAATCTAATATGTGATCGCCGATACGAGTGAAATGGTGTAACTTGGAATATTAAAATTAGGTAGCTTAAATTACCCCAATAATGCAAGCATCACCGGAAACGAGTCGATTATTATTTTGGTTACTGTTTTTTTTCAATCTTCTATCGATAATTTTTTTGATACCCGCCGAAGAGGAGGTTTTTTTTGTAGAGGAGATAGTTCCGTTGCTGACTATTTGAGTAAAACATTGACCATTGGTGTCGTGGTATAATTTTCTGTAAGTGGAAAAAAATGAAATGGACAATAGAAAGAGTTACGTAAAGAGCTAAGATATACAGGACAGCGAAATTGAAATTATTACTTCGTATATTCGCCGGATCCAGCAGTTATTTTATCGTTTTCATTTTTTACGAGATCACAGTCTTTTTCAAATTTTTTCAATTGTTTTTTCTGTTTATCTCGGTCCTTTTTCGATCGTTCTTCGTACTTTTTCAAACGTTTTTCGGCTTCTTTTTGCGCTTTTTCTTTACGAAGATCAGCTTTTTTTCTACAATTCGATTATTTAGTGTGATTTATGTAAGTGAGTAATATTTCATCTTCTTTTATTGAATTATTTATAGCGAACTTACGCAAAAGGTAAATTTCATTTCTTACTTACACATTTTACGAATCACGATTCTTACTTGTTATTTGCCTCTAGTTTAGCGGTAGCATTATCCAAGAACTGTAATACTTCGTATCTGCCATTCATAGCAGCCAAATCAATTGCTGTATGGAAATCGTGATCTAAAGCCCATAAATTTACATCAAAAGCTACTAGAAACGATACGCAGTTCATATGACCTTTGCTGGCAGCAATATGCAATGCATTGTGACCAAAATGATAATTTGCTTTTTCGGGATCTCCTCTGTAAATTTGAGAGGAAAAGACAAATTTGAAATGTCCTGAGTTGAATTTGGCTTAAGTCTTCGTGCATAAATGTAACTTACCCTCTTCCTACTAATAATCTCAGTGTATCAAGATTTCCTTCGTAAGCTGCCCACAAAGTTGGTGTCATTCCATCTTCATCTTTCGAGTTACAATCTTTTTTTGACGCTTCTTTCAGTATATCCAGCAAGCCATCCTTGGCAGCTCTGGAACAAGTTTTTAAAATAAGTCTTTTAGGTTGAATTTTACACAAAGTATGATGTATACATTTTCACTGTATACTGGGTATACAGAGTATGTGAGATACATATACATATATCTACTATACGAATATATGTACATAATTAACTTATGTACTCGTATTCGTCATATTAAGAATTCCGTTGTTTTTTTACTGCACTACAACGTGACAAAGTATGTTGATAATTGTGTCATTTTCTTGTATTATAAGTTTCCGCCGAACACATATTTTCCCCATATCAAAATCAAGATTATACATACAAGTTCTCACTAGTCCAGTGTAAATGTAGTACTGTATCTTTTTAGGTTAGGTAAGATAAGTACAAGTTCAAGTTGAATAATATTGAAGTGATATATATATATATATACATATATAGATGCACCATACATTTTGCGGACCGCTACATTCTAAGACTTTTTCAAGCCCGGCCTTAAAAATGAGTATATAAAATTTTTTTTTTCACTTTTTGAGTATTTTTTGAGTCCAAAATCGAGG
>FIZR01029695.1:0-18078 GCA_900060175.1 Ferrisia virgata
GTCTGGTATGGGGACCGATATCCCCAGCAGCAGGACCGTAGACCGCCATTCGTATCCTTCTCGTACTTAGCATAACAAATATCATGACATCGTACGAGGTGACTCCAAACGACTAACACCGCGGAAATATTTTCATCATTAAAAACAAAAAAAAAACAAAAAAAAATAAAAAAAAAGTTTATTTAAAGAGCCGAAAGCAGCGCACCATGCAAAGTACGCCCCCCTGTCGCGTCAGCACGCCGAACTTACTAAGTGCAATGTAAGCCGGCGAGGTCCCAGCCCCTACGACGTGGACGTGCGACTAGGAGTTGGAGACAGGAAACGGATCCTGCTCCCATTCAGGGGCCTTCTTACTAATCAATAAATTAAGAAATTATGTAAAATTATAAAATCACGATTCAAATCTAAATTAAATCTAAATAATACAATAATACAATGTTTCACAACGTATGAACAAAAAATAAACTACATATCTATCAATCATGTACCTACATTACAAAATCACGATCTAAATCTAAGTACAAAAAATAAACATATTTATCAAGCAACCATCCTGTGTAAATGATGAAACAAGACGTTTCAATTTTTAAATCCTAAAATAATTTCAAATGTTGCCCCAGAGTAGCAAGTATTCGTACTTGTGAAGCAATCCATTGCAGTTGAATTAGGCATTATTTTTCCACCACACCTTACATTTCAGCAACTGAAACAAAAATGCAAAGTTTAACAAACTTGAAAAATTATTTATGAAATTCGTAATGGAAACATGTTTCGTTCCTTAGTATAACCGAAAAATTTAGTTCGTAAAAGATTGCGATGAATTAAAATGAAGTACACCTACCATCTTTGAATGTATCATCTTTTTACAAGAACTATTCTTCGCGCGAAATTCCTCATCGGATAAAGAGATACGAGATTCTCACTTTCAAATCTGAATGCTTTGCGATCTACTAAACAAAAAGAGAAACCTAAATTATCAAACCAAACTACGTAAATTTATATAAACAAATATAAAAATTATTTTACAAAAAGGAAGAAAAAAGTTCTGTGTCAATTTATTCTATTTATTCTATATCTACTTATATGGTTCGTCAAATAAAAATTACAATTTATCAAACAAACGAAACAACTTTACAAATACCATAACTAAGGAAGAAACTTACCATTGGTTTTTCGGCTTTAAACAATTTCATCTTCCGTCTGCGTAACATAGTTCGGAATACTAAAGTACTTTATCTTCTGTCCGTGTAACGTCTTGCGAACCTGGCAAAGTAATAGATCTGAACACTGAAAACAAAAACATGTCGAAAAAAAAACCAAAAGTAGAACATAAAATCAGTTATGCTACAAAATTTTGGTACGAAAATTATAATTTTGTAAAAAAAAAAGTTCATGTCATTCTATACCAACGAAGTGTCAAAAAATGCACCCGCAAAAAGAGCCCATGCAACCATTTTAATAACGTACCATTTTTCTGAAATGTGTCCAGTTTTCAAAAACTAGTATCACCAATACTAAAAATTTCTCAAATGCGGTATCGATGGCCAATGAGACTGTCAAAGTTTTGATACGTTCCAAATACTAAAGAATTTCATCTTCTGTGCGTTTAAATCGTTTAAAAACAGATGAAGTAACAGCTCAGAATACTAAAAACAAAAACAAAGTCATAAAAAGAATTTAAAAAATGACAAAATGAAGAAATTTACCATCAATTTTACAGTCTGCCTGATCGATACGTTTCAAAATTGGGAAAGTAACAGTTCCCGAATACTAAAGAATTTCGTCTTTGGTACGCATAAATTTTTCAAAACAGGCAAAGTAACAGCTCAGAATACTGAAAATAAAAATAAGTTATAAAAATAAAGCATGAAATAAATTATGCTAAAATTCTAATACATAATTACTGAACGAAAATAATTTTGCGAAAAAAAAGGTTTTAGCGTCAAACTACGCTAGGAACATGTTCAATGAATATAAATCAATCTATAAAGGAAAACGTGACATTATCAAAATTCATAGCAAATAAAAAAAAATGAGTTTATAAAGAAATTTACCATCAGTTCTGAATACTAAAGAATTTCATCTTCTGTACGGTATATAAATCTTTCAAAACTGGTAAAAACTGGTGAAATAACAGCTCAGAATACTAAAAACAGAAACTAGTCGTAAAAATAACCAAAAATAAAGCATGAAATCAATAATGCTAAACACTTATGACAAAAAAATAACGAGATAGTAAAGCAATTTACTGTCAAATTTACAGCCATAAAGAATCCAATCTTCTATCCGATCAATGCGTTTTAAAGTTGGCAAAGTAACAATTCAGAACACTTGAATATCATCTTCTGTCCGTATGAATCTTCGAAAACAGGGAAAGTAACAACTCCGAATACTGAAAACAAAAACAAGTCTAGTAACCATAAATGAAGCACGAAACTAATAGTACTAAAATTCTAATACATAATTTTTATACGAAAATATAATTTTGCAAAAAAAAAAGTTTTTGGTCAATTTATACTAGGAATATGTTCGATGAATATAAATTCATGTGTAAAGTAAATCGAACAAATTTTCAAAATTCGTTGACAAAAATAACGAGTTGTTACAGAAATTTACCATCAATTTTACAGCTTTTTAAGAATCCAATTTTCTGTTCGTTCAATACGTTTTAAAACTGGCTTACTAATAGCTCTCATCAGTGTAAAAAACAAATTAATATAAATAATTTTACAAAAGAAAACAACAATTTTCAAACTTCATGACGAATAAAAATAACGAGTTGATATAACAATTTACCATCAATTCCACAGCCTTGAAGAATCCGAATCTTCTGTCCGCTCAACATGTACCAAAACTGGCAAAATCACTCTGAATAGGTACTGAAAAAAATTCATTTACCAAAAATTTTACTGCCTCAGAGAATCTCATATTTCGTCCATAAAACATGTTCCAAAACTGGCAAAATAGAAGCTCCAGAATAAGTACCTAAAGAAAAAAAAACAAAAAACAATATTTCAAAGTCCAACCAAATGTACAGATGAATTAATTCATCAATAACAAACATTTTAATGCAACCTTACACACATCTCAAAAGAATTATAATTCAATATGTATCAAATTCTCTCAACTGATTTGAAATGATGCGGGAGGAAATCTTGGCATCACGTAACTTCACTTCTTATGAGCAAACAAATGAAAATGAGCATTGAACTGGCTGAAAGATGTGGGCTCATGGAGTTTCGTGTGCATTCTTGTACCACATAGATCTGAAAAACACAAAATAAAAAAGGTAAGTACCTACATCTTGAAAATCAAATTAACACATTTGTCCTATCTTTCATACCTACATTATATTAAATTCAAACGAAAGCGTCAATTGATTAAAGTAATATCAGCAGAATGGTGTACATTGGAAAAAAAATTCATCAACTATCAGATCAACATATTTTTGCAGTCGTTTATATCGATTGAAATAATAAATATAATTTTAATAGAGAACGAAACATTCTTACTAAATACATCGGTTATCTGTCCTTCGCAATTCATGCAGCTTCCACAGTGATTACGCGAAAATTACATCCGAGCTGATGGGACGTTGACAAGATTGCATTATCTACTTGAGAAAAAAAACAAGTTCTCAATAATTGTAAAATAAAAATGGAACTAAAATTAAAAATTATCATAATGATACCAAATACCTGCGACAATTGCGTCGGAATAATGATCCAGTCAATCTTCACGTTCCGAAAATACCATAAAGAATTTCTTCGGTCAAACACCTGCAATAAAACTGCTGGAAAATGGTCCGGTCCATCTTCACGTTCAAAAAACACCGTAAATATTTGATCACACATCTACAGGGAATAAATGAAAGTAGGGTGAATGAGTGGTTCTTGATAAACTCAAAAAACAGCAATATCTAAACGAACTCGAAAAAAATTTTAAAAACTATAACACAAGTATTCATTAACATTAACCTTTAAAAAAACGGTGGGCTAATGAAAATGGAGAACCCAAGGAGAAATTTTTATATTACACCTGAGAATTAGTAAGTAATAGCTAAAACTGGACACTATTCAAAAGTGCATTACTCCAAAAAAAAAAAAAGTCAAAACTACGGAACAGTCACATTTGAAAAAAAAACAGCATCGATACTTTTAACATAAAATTAAAGTAATATGATTGAATTACTTACTCAAATAACAGAAAGCATAGAAGTACTGCCATTGAAGTTCACAGTAGTATTTCAACTAACATCTTGATGATTCTGTGAATAAAAACAAAACAAAATATATAAATCTGAAATTAACAGCCATGTAAGACAAATGACAAAAAAAAACATTTACAAACACTCACCCAAATTCAACGACCAGACGTAAAATATCTGCGACTAATTGGTACTTGATACCTTTATCACAGACGTTGAAAACCTTCCAATTATTCCTTATGCGTACATGTACATATATTTATTAAAACGAATTCAGTTTGAAATTAAAGATTTGAGATTATAATACTCACCAACCAAATCCATCCACATTGAATTTTTCATCAAAGTATGTAAACAAATTTATTGGAAAAATCACCGCCCATGCGTTCAATTACTTCTGAAAAATAAAATTTATATTACTGAATTATTATTTACTACCAAAACAGAAACACGTCGAGAACACCTCTGATCACCACGAAAGTCACATTGAAACTGAGCAACCATCTTTGCTGCCTCCTCCGAAGAAAACCGATTCGAAAGGAGGGGATTATTTTCATTTGATGCTCCTCCCCTTTTCCATTTTGACAGCGCTAAATTTATCACCCCAGGATGTGAAATTTATTATATCTGGTCTATTGTTCAAATTTTATTTGGCTTATCCTATTATAAAATTTACCACCTGCGGTGTCTTTGTTGAAACTCTTACTATTGTTCAAATTTTACTTCGCATATCGCATATTTCGTTCTAAAATTTAATAACCTACACAAAAGACTACCGTTGTCATTATAAATTTTACTATTTGAAAAAGGTCTATTGTATTGTATGGTTCCCCTTTTCCAATTTCTTCAGTTTCTAATTCAACCTCTCCATGTATAACAATAAGCTGATAAGGCTATATACATACAATGGCAATGAAAATTGCACCTGCAAAATTTACAACCAGACAATAGGCCATATAAAATAAAACCAGTCGGTTAACCACACGTGCAAAATTTATAACAATACACAATAAATAGCCAGGCTGTATAAAATTTGATATGTTACAGCTTCAGTGTAAACATGATCAATCATTTTTAAACAAATAAACATAAATTGGACACATTGGACATTACGATACCATAAAATGACCAATACACTTTTCTGAAAGCTTTTTGCATTGACTTGCATTAATAATAAGTGGAAAACAATTAGGTACGTGATAAAATTCGCACTCTTTATATATGTTTATTTGTATGTATTAGAATCTTACCCAAAATTATTCACATGACAGTGACTTTAAAAGAAACACAGTCCTCGTAGTTGTCGGAGCACTGAAACATTTACCAACACTTTTGAGAATTCCATAATTATGCATGAAATAAATATCCCGCAATCAAGAAATATCTACAAACCAATAACAAAATTAATCTATTGATGAGAGTGAAACGATTCTGAATGAGGAAACAACGCGTGAGCGAAGGGGTAAAAATCAGAATTCAGAATATGCTCAATTTTGCAATTCAAATCTCAATTTTCCAAATTCATTTGTTCGCTTAATTCTATTAAAATCCTGCAATCAAATTAAGGTAATAATAAAACTGACCTATTATTTAAATGACAACAGGAATGTGCATTGCTTCAGGGATGTTAGGGCTAAACAAAGAACAAAATTACTCATAGAAAATCCGGAGATTTTAGCTGCAGAAAAGAGCACATTTAGTCCCTTCTCGATTGCATCAATCTGTGAATTGCACGTCGTTAATTTAGGGTTCTTATCTGATAATCGATGTCATAAAATGAAACACATTTCGCGCAAACAATAAAATGAAAAAATATTAAAAGAACGAAATTAAAACTTCGATCGAATTCACTCTACCGATAAAACGAGAAATAAAAACAACGAAATCACAAATTTAATCCAATTTATATTAACAACACTGTTTGAATCAATTCTTCTAAATGAAAATGATCACGTTAGAATTTGAAAAGAACGCACTGTCCGGTACCTCGATCCGTAGGGAATGATCAATGATAAGATAACATAGTAACGTAATACTACTGATCACTAATAATTTCAAACAGTGCCATAGTGAACCTGCACTATCCAGTGTCTTCGCCTGAAAACGTGAAGACGATAAAGACGCTTGGATTATCCGAAGGTATTCTTCAACAATCCGATAATTTCACTGTAATTTCATCTTCGCAAGGCTATAAGGAAACGAAGAATATCCAAATTACTAAAGCGTTCTTATTCTAAAAGTTACCTCTGTCTCTCATCTTCAAAGCTCAAGTGATCAAGTGTAAGCAAACAAAGGAGATTTCAAACTGTCTGCGACCCAAAGTTTTGTATAGAATCTAATTAAAGGAGTACCAATAAGCATTTCTCTAGGCGTAGGACATTCTTACATCGTTCAGAATCTTAAAATCTCCGCATTCGGTGGAGATCACTGCATTAGGCAACTGGTATCAGCAAACTTCGTCTGGGCAATACCATCCACGTATGATGAACATCTGAATTGCTTTGTTTTCTTCTCATTTCGATGCACGACATAATTTTCACCTTTTTACTATTACTTGATCTAGTTTCGGATTTAATTTCCTGAAATACTAATTCTTGCAAAATGTCATAACTTCACTTTAAACGCTTATCACATTGCATAAAATAAAATTTGAGTATTGCAGGAAAACTAGAAGGAAATGTTATCTGCTCGTCACTAAGGCAAACTTAGCAGTATACAGACAAATTTCACAAATAACTATTCGAAACTTATATCCAATACTTAGTAACTTTTTACTGATAGTTGGTAACTGTTGACAATGAAATATAGTACGTAACTTGGTCGTTTGTGGGAAGTTTGGCAATACTTGATAAAATATACTTGACGTATTTTTCAGCGATAAAAAATTGAAATTCTTTTCCACTACGTGGTACCTATGTAGTTCTAGGGTACAATCGTAAAGTAAAGATACTGTTTGGTTTCATTTTTTTCAAATGTACAGTAAATCATTGTTCGATATTAAATAAACAAGTTTAGTTTTGTTTTCGAGGATCGACTGTCACAAGGTCTCGTATCATATAAGGGAAAAGTAAGTATTTGTAATTCATAAAGTGATAATTAAACGTAGCTCTTACATATGAGTTGACCACCAATATTTCTTACATAATTTCGACTGGCATATTACTATTATCTGCTTACATTACCGTTGAATGGACAAAACTTGACATTTTAGCCTAGCTGTCTTTTGGTTGATATTTTCATAAGAAAATATTTCTTTTTGCAGGAACCGCAAAAATTTTGGAACTGTCAGACTAACAGCTCAATATCAAACTTAAATTATCTTTCATGACTTGGAAAAATTTATGAACAGCTTGTCGATGTTAATCAAGAAGGAACATATCCATCATTCATTGAACATTCTGAAGTCAATGATATATTATTGACATAATTTCAACGATTTGTGGAATCTAAAATCAACATTTACAAGTAATCTTTCGTTGTATCGGCAGCATTTCAACGATGCCTATTTAATTTTCAAGAACAAAGCAGTATGGTTTTTTAAATATCGGCGTGATATCGATGAATTGAAAATATTACAGAAAAGCTGCAGTTAATTCATCAAAGCTTCGACCATATTTAGCAATTTTCTAACGGAATTGCTGTTAGTTCAGCCCCAAATCTGTGTTCACATTTAACGATACAAATAACCGAATCTACTGCGATTGATTTATCGCAATTTTATCAACATTTCAAGTAAGTGAATAAATATATTGAGCTGATCTTAAGCAAATTAAATTTCACTAAAACACAAAAATAAGGCACTAAACTTTGATTAGTACATTAGACTCGGTTTACTAAACCGTCATCGTAATTTAAAAATTTTTTTTCCATTTCATTTCCCAGCTCAGTCTAGAAAAACAGCACGATGGTATTTGTAGTCGCCGATACCCTATTCGAGCACGCTTTGCAGACCAGCGACGAGCACAAAACCTCTGGTCCGATAACAATAAAGAAAGTAGAACAACAAAACGTATCCGGCGTTTGCCAAGGTTTACTATCGGATGTCCACTATTACCGTATCCATTACACTTGCGATAACACCTCTTACACGAAATCGTTAGCGGTGAAGATTCCATTCGACAAACCGTGCTTCGAGATCTCTCGCGATCGAGGTTACTACTCAACAGAGTACCAGTTATACGATACGATCATACCGGAAATCCACCAATTGCTTGGCACCGAGCTAACTCCAAAACCTTACAAGTCCAGCGAAGACTTGGTAGTAATCTTGGATAACTTGGCCGATCAAGGATTTGCAAACGCCGATAAATTCCAGCAACTAAATCACCGGCAGACCATCAGCTCCCTACAGTTGCTGGCTAAATTTCACGCCGTATCTTATAAACTAAACGAAATAAAACCTCAATTATTCGAATACTATAAACGTAAAATCGAAATAGGTACGTACGTCGTTAAACAGCTAAAACGTGGTTTCGAAGCGATGCTGAAATTTATCGAAGAAGACGACGACTTGAAATCGTATCTGGATTATATGAAAAAAGCCGTCGATAAATTTCACGATAATCCTTCGTCGATATGCTTATACGACGACGATCGTTTAATGGTGTTAAATCACGGCGACTATTGGATGAATAACATTTTATTCAAGCAAACCGCTGATGGAGAGTTGGACTTACGAATGATCGATTTTCAATTAGCTCGATGGATATCGCCGGTTTTCGACATAATCAAACTAATCGTCTCTTCGGTTCAGTTCGATATAATCGAAAATCATTCGTCGCAGATATTCCAAGCTTACGTCGACCAATTTAACGTTACTTTAAAATCCGTCGGTGGTAATTACTCGTACACTATGGATGAATTTTACTCGGATATGAAATACCAAAGGTATAATTATCTGGTTCAACTTGCCATTTTTTTAAGAGCTTTGTACACGGTGCCCGAAAGCGTCGTCGCTGATCAGTCCAATAACGACGCTATCAACTTAGATAAAATGTTCATTCAAGATCATAACAAAGAAGTGCACTACAAGAAACGTTTATCGTGCTGGTTAAAATATCTACAACAGTTGGATGTTTTTCAGTTGAACAATCGTAACGATTCTTCCTTATCTGATTCAAAATCGAATTAACTGTAAAATATCACGCTTTATACCGAGCGTATAACTTCTTGTTGCTATTTTTCTTTCTTCTTTGTACATCGACTTACGTCGTAATAAAATTTATTTTCATTCTTGTTTCTAATTTCATCGATCATTTGATAACCTTTCAGGTACCAGTGAATAGTAACGGAATACCAATATTCGCGAAAATAAACGATTAAATACACGTTAAGCGTAGGCGAGTCATCAATTTATCATCGACCATCACCACACTCGATTAATATACCATCCATGACGAAATTTCGCGATAAAAAAAAACAACGTAAACTCAACAAAGAATACAATATTTCGTGATACCAAACATATTATGTTTCTTCATGTCTTTTCGCTTTTCAATAATTGAATTTTTTACAAAACAAAATGAAAGAAAATAAATACAATATTACAATTACAATACAGATACAATTTACAAAAATATACAACGTTAAATTTCACTATCGCATTAGCGCTAGAATCTCCATTTTTTGTAAGTTTTAATCAAAAACAATAGATGTCGCTGACGAATTAAAAGGGTAGGCAACATGTTCGAAGAAAAAAGTAATAACTTCATCATTCGTACTACTACAAAAATGAATACATTCGCCGTATTTTTAAAATAATAAAAAATTAAAAAAAAAATTATCATTCGAAAGATTATACAAAATGTAAAATGTGCCATGGAAGGAACCACCAGTCAGAACCAGTTGAAACTTGAAAGTAAATTTCGTATTGGTATAACAATTGATAAAATTCATTCAATTGGTACATGCCACATTGCTCGAGTTGTTCGTATGGATCTCCTTCAACGTCAACGAACAAACGACATTTTTCACAAGACTGCAAAATATCACAAAGAGAAAGACATCGCTATAGGATTAGAATAAAGTTCGCTGAAATGAAAGATGGTGAAATTTGCAACTTATTACACTTACTTTGAGTTATTCACAAAGTGAAACCAATTCGCCGAATTAAAACCGGAATAAGCGATAAATTCTTAACTAGAATCGTACTAAAGTAGGCTCACAAATAGCAATCCAAGCATCACATTACTTTACATTTATTTTTTAACATTCATTAACGATCACAACTTTCATTAACAAATAGGGGAAATCTGTGTTTAATTCAAAATTTCCGAATAAACAGAAGAAATGCAACAAAAAAACTGTTAAGATGTACGGTATTAATTACAATTTTTTTGTTTGAAAATTTGATTTTCTTAGATGAAAATATATATCAATTTTACATCATACATATCAGTAGGTGTAAGTGTAGCTTTCACCAGATGAAGGTTAATGTTACATTTTGGGATTTATAATACTTAACTGTAACAAACACGAGACATTGGGATGGGACAAGCGATTCCCACCGTGGACTAACTTGGAGCGCTAGTGTACCGACCAATAGAACGTTTGTTTACTTTTGAAACAGGGCTTTTCTTATCTCTGCACCACGTGGTGTAATATATTTCGTGAAAATTATAACAAAAATTTGTAAAAAAATTGAAAATATTGAAAAGAGAAGCTATTATTGAACATCTGAACAATCATCTTGAACCATGGTTTGATGCTAAAGTTCTTCTTGACAACAACTTCCTAATAAGGGTTGGTAATAGGAAGAAATTTATTTTAGAAATTCTTTGTTATTTGTCTTCAAGAGTCAAAACCCAGTGATCTACCTATCTTCTTCTTAATTAATAAGAATTAAGAAAGAAAATAATGAATCTGATTTAAAATCCTATACAAACAGTAATGTGATAAAAAAAAAACTTTAGCTGCTACACTAGCGCTCCAAGTTTAGTCCACGGTTCGAATACTCAAAAGATTATCTCGAAGGGGAGGAACAAACGGGCGAAATTACTATGTACTTCACGTATTTCATGTAAGACTACTGTTGATCACTATGAAAATCATTCTTATCTTATCACTTTGAAAGACTTCTACATCACTAAATTTCACATACATATAACATAACAAGCTCGGTTATAAAAGTCGTTTCGAGCTTCAATCCTCCACTAATTACTAACCCTTCAAACGATAATACGGTGTCGGGTGCTCTTGCCAACCTCCAAGGGTGTTTGTTTGACTTACATCTGTGAAATTGTGATGATAATTGTTCATTTCATTATCTGCTCGTAATTTCGTATGTTATATAATTCTCCCAGAGTATGTTGAAATTTTACTCCAATGGATTATACTGGCAGCAAATGTGCAAAACAACTGTCTACTCAATATTCATTGAACAGACATATACGAAATATTCACAAAATGTATGTTCTGAATTTGAAGTGTATACTAACTAGTGACAAGTATATGTATTAGACTTATGACCAATTCGAATCGGAGAAATTGTATATCTGAAGACGCGAGCTCTTCGAATAATTATGATGAAAGGGCGGTTACAGATGGCCAAGAAGGCGAATGTACCAACTCAAGTGTAACCAATAGATTACTTTTTTTTCTATTCTACTAGTTTATGTTTTTGGTTTGTTTTTTGTATTTTTTTTTTTCATTTTATTTTATAATTTCAAATGTTTCATTGTTTTACGATGATTTTACGTACATTGGTGCCAAATACAAAGAAATGCCTTTTTCTTCTATTCCACTAGTTTTTGTTTTTGGTTTGTTTTTCGTACTTTTTTTAAATTTTATTTTATGATTTCAAATGTTTCATTGTTTTATAATGATTTTACATTGGTGCCAAATATGAAGAAGTTAAAATTTTTTCAAGTCACACAAATTTGCTTATTAATTATTTTCTTCAATAATAAAAATTAAATTCACCAATTAATTTTACAGATATATAGGTCCATAAACCATAAAAAAGACCAAAGAAATAATTCAACAATCAGGGAGTCAAACGAACATCTTCGGAAGTTGCCGAGAGCACCCGACACCGGGTGTTGTTATTTTCCCTGACTTGGGCGAGGAATGAACGATTACGTTCATGATCCGTATAAAAATGAACGATATTTTCCCTGCGTCAAACTTATCATTTCCCTCCATTTTTTTCCATCTTTGTCGAGTGTTTGACATAAGAAAGAGTAAAAAATCGTGGAATTTTTCTTCATTCGTTTGTTTAAAAGTTGTATTTTGTAAAGATTTAAAAGAACTCGTTAAAAATTTCAATTTTTCCAATGTTTTAAATTTTAAGATTGACAATTTGGATAATTATGAAGCTTTTGACCACCTCCTGAAAACCAGTGGTATCTTGAAAAAGCTACTAGCTGTCTTGAACGATGATCAAAATATCCTTCGTTTTTTGCTATCCACAAATGATAATTTTGTTTTAATACCTAATTTAGCAGTAAATGATTTACCTGAATGAAAACAATGTGAAATTCAAACTTGAAAGTTCAAACTGAATGTTGTTCAATTCGTGGTTCTTGTTTTTCATTTGGTACTTTGCTTGCAATTTTGTTTTGAATTTAAATTGTTAATATTACGAAATTAAAGGTAGTTTTCGACTATAAGTTTGAATTTTACATCATTTTTGTTTTGGTAAATCATTCACTGGTACTCAAAAGTCGATACCAGTAAGTTATTTACCAAAACGAAAACAACGTAAAATTCCTACTTAACAGTAAATTTTTGTGATGGTTGTCGACAATAATTGTTCTTTGTTTTTTATTTACTTTAGTTACTTTACTTTGTTTGTGATTTAATTGTGTTGAACTTGAATTGTTAAAAATAAGAAAATTTATTTTATCAAAAAATACAAAAAATTCTGATTCCTAATGTAAAAATTTGAAATTTTGTAATCATTAAAAATTTAAAAACGAAATAAAAAATTCTTAGCTTTGAAGTTTGGAATATTTCAATTTATCACCAAGGGGAATCACTTGAATGACTACCTCATCCAAGTCAAAGAAAATAACAACACTTCATTAATGGTGACAAGTTGAAGTTGAAACTAAAGAATCGAGAGACCCACTTCGTTTTCATATAATTTATTCAATTCAAAGATGATTGTAAAAAAAAGTAGGCAATTCAAGATATCATTTCGAGCTGAGAAAATTATTCTACTTAAATTTAAAAAAAAAAAAATGAATAATCAAGTTCCGTTGAATGTTTTGTTTTTTCATCGTGTTCTCTTCCTTCACGATACTCTCGACCTGTTTACTATTTTTCGAAAGTAAAAACTTCGAGAAGCATAATATTTCTGTTCCAACTTTGAAAATAAATTCTGTTACAAAATACGCCGTTCGTGTTTTTTTTTTTTTTTAGAAAATTTAGAGAATTTTTTTTTCACGAGATGACTATTGTTATCGAATAACCTTTACTTTGAGTAAATAGAGAGATCCGCAAGAAATATGAATAGAAACGAAAACTCCCCTTAGTATAATAGTAATTTTAAATGTGAGCTTTTATTATCGCATTGAAACCTCCATTTGTACTAATCTAGTATACACATCGCTCATAAATTGGAAAGGTACGCGTCCGACGAAAGAAGTAATAGCCTGAGCTCGGTGACGAAGCAGTGTCATCGTCTGAAAATCGTAATTTACCGGAATTCGTTCATAGTTCCCTTTGGCGGCGACTTAATTTTAGTAAAAAATTTTCAAATTACTTACCTTCTCGTTCGAATCATCTGCTTGTCTCATCGAGTATCCTTGCCTGAAATTGAACATATTTTGATTACATTTAATGCCTTATGATTATCAGGTAGGAATAATACGATGCTCGAAATATCTACGAGTATCAATTAAAACTCGATACTTACTTCAACGAATTGTACTGATTATGTAAAATATTCATAACTGCAATCAAAACATCCGGTAACACTTGTACAATCAACATATTCGATGTTTTGAATTCATTAACTTTCAATTCTACTTCTTCGCTAGATAGAGGTAAAAATTTCGAATGTTGTATAAGCTGCAAATATACAAAAAACTCGAGTTAATAGAGGAACGATGCGAAAACATTTGCAACTTCAAGTCAAACACCAAGACTTCGAAGCGTTTTGAAATGTGGTTTTCTTATTTCTTAGTTTTACGTACCGAAAGAGCAGACTGATATTCGCGATTGTTGTAATATTGGAAGAACGTGAATAGTAAACAGAATGCATCGAAGGTGCGCTTCGTATCGATATGAAAGCTGATACTTGTCTCATCGGTACGTTTCAGGAACTGTTCCGAAATAGCGTATAATTTATTACGTATTTCTTCCGACTGACAACTGGAATTGGTCAAGTGACGACTCATTTGACTGCTCCATACTGACATCATTTTTTCGTAATGCTAAAAAATATAAACGAAAAGTATACCAATTAGTATAGATGGAATTTCGAAAAAAATTTTTAAAAAAGTATAAAAACTATTACTGATTTACTTACGCCACATAATTCGTACAATTTAATCGCGTTAAAGTAATCTCCTTTAATTTCCAACGAATTGGCTACATGACTAATTAATTCATCGGTTCGAAACTATGTAAAAATGTACAAGAAAATACGTTAAAAAACTATCGATACGCGAAATATTAAAAAATAATGAAATCCAAAAATATTTATACCTTAGGTACGGCAAATTCATCATACAAGCCTTTGACACGACACCCGTCAGGCGCCAAAAATCCCAGGATTTGATCGTAATTTTCGGTATTCAAAATCAACTCGTATACCAATTGCGGGAACATTTGTAGATTATTTTCTTTACTAGAATACGAGACATTTCTACCACAAAAAAATCAAATTAAATTAATTTTTCGATAACTTTTTCAAATAAATAACCAACACAATACTAACCTCAAAGAGAATAAATAATTCAATGCAACTTGAGCATCAGCTTCGGGTATAGTACCAGCGTAGGTCTTGACAATGGTGCACAAGTTGAGCCTTTTCAAAGGTTTAGGATCTACCTTATACACGGATGATAAAATAGGCCTCGAAATATTATCGGATAAAGCCAATAATCCTTGCTCGTGCAAAGCTATCGCAATATGAACGGAATGTGTGGCGAACTTGGTGCTTCTATACAAAATTTCAATACCAGCTTCGAATTGGCCGGTCAAAAAGAGCATTTGAAAGTAGACGTGAGGTTGCTCAGAAGCGTTGAAATACGTTTCGCCGTATTCTTCTGATATTAAAGATTGTAACAGAGAATAACTGAGACGATCCGAGCTCGGAATCAAGCTTTCGTTCAAGTTATCAGTTTCGCTATAATCACGAACTTGACATAAACGAAGCCAAAGGTAATCGTCGACCGTTTTCACAACTTCCGGATGCTTATCGGTGACATCGCAACCACCAATAGAGCAGTACACAATTCTAAACGAAAAAATGATTGATAAAAAATATATCATTGTTTTCTATGAAAAAAAAAATAATAATAACATTGATTACCTTTTGAATGGATCAGGAGTATTTCGTACCATTCGTTTGTACTCCAGTAAGAAGTTCTTTTCAGTTTGAGGAGCTAATCGACGAGAAGACGTGTTACGCATTTCGCATACGATTTTTACCAAGTCGCCAAAATCACTGCTGTAATCGTACATTAAATTTAGTACCTATTTTGGGGTTAAGAAATTAATCTAATTTTTACTTACCTTAATTGTTTAACGCAATGCAACGCTGCTTCGAGATCGCCGCATCTCAAACAGTAATAAAATACCGGCCAGAAAGGTAATCCGTCCACGAATACTTGTTCCATACCAAGATATTCGGTTACATTGCCAGCTTTAACGAAACTTCGTACCAAAGCGTATGTACCAGGTTCACCACCGCGACAAGCAGTCAACAAATTGCTCGACACAACGGATTCCATAAATGATTTATATCTGAAACGTAAGAGCGAAGTGTATTGAAAATCAGTAAAATAATTGGTATATTGAAAAGACTATCGAGATATTTTAAAGCTTACCGATCTTCTAAATAAATACGAGCTTGCCGTATCATTTTATCGATTACCATTGAACTTGTTCTAGCTTCGAGAATAGTTCCTTTACTAACGGGAGGAATTTGACTCATCGTAGAAGTAATTTTCCATAGTTCGTTCACTTTCTTAAAATAGAACAAACAACGTTACGTTGATTGAAGTAACAAGGATACAAAGAAACAAGGAATTGAAGTAAAACATACTTGATCATTTGGTGCAGTAACAGACATAAACTTCGATAAAAGATCTAGTTTCGTTTTACCATTCAATACTTCTTTATTGTATTCGATGAGTTTTTCGGCGTAAGCAATTTGGTACTGATCCATATGACTGGTCGAACTGAAATATAATTCTTTCAAAGGATAAACCTGCGAAAAATTAAGTTAAACACAATGATACAATTTTAGAGAAGTCAAATGGATTCAGAAAATAAAGAGCATACCTTTCTAGTAACAGGAATTTCCGGATCTAATTCAGATAAACCGTACAAACAATTTAAAAATTTCAGTCTACGATTACGAGCAGTTTTTTTAATTTCATCGTCCATTCGTTTTTGATGCTCTTCTTCCAACTATCGAATAAAACAACTTCAAAATTACAACGAACTGAACTAAAGATAACATTACTAGTATTTGATATTTACCGTTTGACTAGTATACTCGACGATGGATAGAATGGAATTTTCCAGTTCGTTTTTCAAAAAAGCATCTATATCGGTGACCGGTGTAGGATCAAGTGGTTGTAATGATCTTCGTGCGGTTATACGTTCAAGTTTCTGCGACAAGAATGGCAAATCTACACCTCGAGTAGATAGCAACAAGTTACTGCAATATCATCTTGAATCAATTTACACATTTTTAAAAGGAAAACAAACGATTAAATCTTACGCTTCAGTATCTTTCAATCCTTCGCTGGTAAGTCTGGACCATAATTCATTAGTAGCATCGTAGACTTGTTTAAGGGTTCTTTCGATTTTAGGTAACTCTCCAATATTTTCTTCGGGATTTAACGCCAATTGCTCGGCGTTAATTAGTAAATTATTCAAATCCGTTTCTTCCATAGTCAACGTGGTGTATATAAGAGTAAAAGATGAGGAAACACTTACACGTACAAATAATAGAAGTAATAGAACTTAGCGTACGCACAAACTATACAAAATATTAATTATACTCGTAGAAAATGGAAATTTATAATATTTAATGTAATTTAATAACATTACGACCGTTTTAAACAAAAACACATTTTCATTTCAATTCGAAGAACGTAATGCGAATAAATAACCGGCATTGTGATTAAAATTTTGTTGATGGCACAGATAAAAAGTAACAGAATACTAACTAACGATTCACAACTTCTAACGTATGATTTTATTGGTTCAAGTCTGTGCTTTACTATAATCGCAAATCGCATTAGTGACGACAACTAAACGAAACGAAACGATACAATATAACAACTTTCTTCGGGTCTACCACCTGTTGATTTCTGTTTCTTGTTCTCATGACCATTTCATCACTTCAAAATGTTGTGTCACAATTTTCCTTTCTTAAAAACTGCTTTCCGTTCAAAAAGTACAGGGAATCATTAGGAAATTACAATCAAATTATCTATCCTATTAAATAACTAACAATCTGTTTTATTTTATACAAAATCAACATGAATATACACACGCAAGAAAAAATTATTACAATAAATTACAACACAAATATCATCTCAATGTGAAAAAAGAAAATTTACATTATAAAAAAAACAAATTTGAGAATTTTTCAAAAATTAACCATTAATTTATGCATATTTGTACAAAAAAAAAAAAAAAAAAAAAAAAAAAAAAACAAAAATAAAATTTACAAAAAAAAAAAT